>JAHWFP010169422.1:1357-14642 GCA_023313725.1 Lithobius niger
TTTTAAAACAGCAAAAATATGAATTTTAACATAGGCTTGACGCATCTTTTTACGCCTTATGGTAAGCTAAAAACAATAGTGTATTAACCTGAATGGTTTCTTATTTGCCCCTCTGTACTCTGCAACGCTGCGTGTGAGGTCATAGCGGTATCGTTTGTTTACCCACCCTTCCCCGCGTCTTGGTCTTCTCACAGATAAACAAAAGGGTCTTCCCTGGAATTTGTAAATAAACTGTCCGGTGATAATGGCTTGTTTGAAGACAGTTAACAGTATATGAGGTTTTATGAGTTGCGTCTGCCCAATCGCTTGCTCGGAAGAAGAAGAGAAGGGGCTGAGTTACGTAGAAACGCAAGTTTACTTTTGTTCGTTTGTGCTTGAAACGTTCGATGGTAAACCCCTTACACATTGGGGAAAGGCATTCACGGAGCGGGCACCGACCTTTCCACACCCGATCCGACTGCACAACGCCATTAAAATTTCCTAGTTCTCATTAAAAAGCAAAAGCCACTTAAAATTTTGCTTAAATGCATTAAAAACAATACTTTCCAATAATTCACTACGAATGCGTCTCCCCCCCCCCCCCCCCCCCAAACGTTATTACTCAAATGCGACCTTTCTGACCGCGTCACGAAATAACCACTGCATCTATTAAAACCAGATTTTAAAATGTCTTCAATTGGGTTTATAACCAATAACTGAACAAAAAACGGCTTCGCCGTTCAGAAAAAAGGATTAGAGCTCGTATCCCCATACTCACAGCTGTCAAGGAACACGAATAAAAACGGATTAGAGTTCTCTCGAACGCAACGAACTATAATTTGAACTCTAAATCCAGGGAACAAGGATTCGTTTTACTCAATGGTTATGCCAGAAAGTGAACACTGTTTGTATTTGAAATGTTTAATGTTTGTGCGCGTGCGTGCACTTAATTTGTGTGCTTGCCTGTTTATGGTTTTTGTTTTACTTCTAGTTCGTGTGAGTAATTACGCGTTCATTCTGTGTATGTATTTTTAATCTTTCAATTTTGTATGCGTTTTGCTGTTTATAGCCTCTGTTTTGCATGTGTTTGTGAGTTTATGTTTTCATTATCTTTCATGTACGTGCATATATTTTATTTTTGTATGTGTTTCTTTTTGTGTAAAATCTCCAATAGTTTTGCTTGTTTCATTAGTGATGTACATGTACGCGTACACATGTATGCGTGTGCATGGAGGCTGGCATGTCACATGGATCCTTGTTCCCTGGAATTGGAGTTCAAATTATAGTTCGTTGCGTTCGAGTGAATTCTAATCCGTTTTTATTCGTGTTCCTTGACAGCTGTGAGTATGGGGATACGAGCTCTAATCCTTTTTTCTAAACGGCGAAGCCGTTTTTTGTTCAGTTAATTTGTTGACTTTTTCCTCTTCTTTTTTATTGTAATAGCTACGGTGTGGTCTATCATGTGTACGGTATGTCCACTGTACACCCGATTTTGTTTGCGAAAAAACGAAACATTAGAAATGCGTATTTCTGTTCAGGTTCTGCCCAAGCGTTTTTCCATGTTCGTTATTTGATGGCAACACACTAGCGTGTTTGTAGAGTATCAACTGATGGATAGTTGATTCTGCATTGTTGCAAGTAGATGCAGTATTATGGCAAACAATCGCGGTAACAATTCAACTAGCTTCCCGAAGCCTGCATTGAAGAAGGAAATAAATCGCAAAGTCATATCGGCCGTCCAATTTTTGCCTCAAAATTATAGACTTTGCACCAAACGGTATAAAACTGAAAGATTAAATCGAAAACCAAGACCATTTCAATTTGGTTCTCGACAACGATTGACTAAATTTAATGGAGCCGCCCCGAAGCTACTACGACAATGCTACTTTCCCCGTGCCCGAGCATCGTTGCATCTTGTTCGAGTGTGCTACAATCCGATCTTGTGCTCCTCCCCTATTGTTTCCCCATCGTTACATGTTGCAACATTGTAACATTTTGACATTGTTAGCCGCGCCGCCTCAGCCTCCGGCTTAGGGCCAGGGCCCCGATAAATAAATAAATATCAGCCTTCGGAAGGTATAGGATTGAGTGCTTGACTCTCAGGTCTGGAGAACTCAAGTAAATAAATTAAAAAAATTCAGCCTCCGCCTCCGCCTGTCCTCTTTTTGAAAATTCTCGTGCGCAAACGAACTCTAATAAGCACTGCCTACCGGCTGTGCTAATATTTCTTGTTTTGATATTTTACAGCCCGGTCACAATAGCCCAGACGACAAACACCGGATATAATGTCCCCCACAAATTCCTATTCTACGTTATCATTACGGATGAAGTTTATGTCTTGGCTGGAATAAATTTGGGGAAGAATACTCGATTTAAATAAGGGTGGAAAGAGGCACTTTCGTCAAGATGAGTTGAGGGAGAGAGGACCATTTCCAGCATTCTTAAACAATGGATGGGCGAACTAAAAGTCGATTGAGGTTATATCAGGTACCTTTGATTATAGCCTGCTTTCGTAGGGTCGGTCCATTGAATACTACGCAGCAGCGCGAGAAGCAGTGCGGCAACGCATCTGACGTCATTTCCGTGGTTCGCACCATTTTTCTTATGCTTGCGTTGCGGAACAAATTGGATGAATCGACACTAAGTTGGACTAACCACGGCCTCACTGGACTAACTTTCACTCTCGATTGTTATGTCAGAAAGTGAACGCAATTTGTGTTTGAAATGTTTAATGTTTGTGTGCGTGTGCGTGTATGTTTTTACTTGTCTGTGTTTGTTGTTTTATATTTTAAGTGTGAGAGGCTATATGTGTACTTGGTTTGCATTTATAATGATTTATTTATAATAATTTGATGAGATAACATTTTTTTTTTGTCTTTGACTGACAGACGAACGGCGGACTCTTCCGGTCAAAGTGTCCATCATGTCCGTTCTTCCTTTTCATCAGTCAATTCCTCGATCAGCACTTTCCCCAAGCCATCACAATGGGAGAGATCCACGTATATTGCGTCCCTGTTACACTAAAACGACCCACAAATTCCGTTAATTTCTAACATTCCAGTTCTTCATCTGGGCACGCGCTGCAAATCTCTTCAGTTTATCGCTGTAATCTCTCGATTTACGACCGACTTAAGATGAGATAACTCTACTCGTCTTGAGAGGGGAATTCCTTATCTTGGATATTATGTATTCGTGACTGTTAAGATAAACCAACGGTATTTAGCCGGTCCAGAAGCCTTCTGGAAGTCATTCTTTTCGCTACAAATAGCACATCTTCTTTCCACTTGTGACGTTTATCGTTACCGTGTGTGGCCCCTACTCGACTCGGGCAGATCGTTTCAAGTCGTCAAAATGGCGTTTGCAGTCAAGAGTTTGCTATCAATTTACGGCTTAAGTGACTGGTTGCCTACCGTTAAAGGTGTCACTTTAAAAAAAATGTGAAGTTGTTGTGCTGCGTTTAAACTGAGAACAATGGGGAGGGATGGGGTGATAATTAACTCAAAGTGTAAGTCAATAATGAAGTCGTTGAATTTCCTCCAAAATTTTAGTTGGCAGTACGTTGTCAACATAAATCATTGTAAGGCCGGGCTACGTCATTCACAGCCTTCCGAAAACACCTAGAACACGGCCAGACTCGTGCATCTAGAGCCGGGGGGGTCCCCCCCCCCCCCCCCCGTTAGCCCCCTATGAAGTCAACAAGACTGCGGCATATCTCTGAGCACCCCATTTCACTGTAAAATGCAAACACAAACTTCGAAATAAACACATTTCTTAGCAAAATTGGTCCTCTCCATCTCGAGGTAACCTTATCAGTCACGAAAAGTTTAACTTTTCCCTTTTTTTTTTCAAAATAAAGAATAATTCGAAGGTTTGTCAGCAATAATACAAAAAAAAACTCCATTTCAGCCAGTCTACCTATAAAGGAAAAACATGTAAAGGAAAAACACGTAACGAAAAAAGAAAAAAAGTTGAAGGTGGATTACAGATTTGAACTTTGGTTTAACGCTTTTGCACGTCAATTTGACACTTTTGAACTTGGATTTAACACTTTTGTACTTCGATTTAACGTTAGTGGCTTTCAAATTAGCACTCCTGGCTTTGGATTTAGCATACTTGCACTTGAATTTAACACTTACGCACTTGAAATTAAAGCGTTGAGGCAGTTATCACTCAGTAAATGCATACTTGTATTTTTTATCGTAATTGTGTTTTTTCTTGTAATTTTGTAGGCTCTAATCAACCTTGTATTTTCGTTTCGTATTTTTTTTTATAATTTTGTTTTGTTTTTACGTAATTTGGTTTAGTCGTAAAAACATTAAACAGTGCGAAGAATTTGTTTCAATGCTGTAATTTCAAGTGCATAAGTGTTAAAGAACAAATGTGTTAAATCCAAAGCCAAGGGTGTTAATTTGAAATTCACTAACGTTAACTTGAAGTACAAAACTGTTAAATTCTAGAAACAAAAGTGTAAAATTGACGTACAAAAGCATTAAACCAAAGTTCAAAATCTATGAATTCATAAAGAGGTTCAAACCTAAACAGTTTGAATTTACATATTATTAAGAAACCTACACCTGGTGAAAAGAGGTGTTGCATCTGGGAGTTCGCGGGGGGGCGGGGCGGGGCGGGAGGGGGTTCTATAATTATCGCTTTACGTGTTTTACTCTGCTTACTAAAAATTCGACTACCCTCCCGAGTCAAAATTGTGCCTGGCCTTGCCCTCATAGTAAGTTGATTCTAGCGTCGCCAATGATATGGAAATTGTTTTTGTGCCTTTAATACACCGGGAACCACGAGCTACTTAAAACAGAGTAAAATCATTATTTTTTCGGTGGGGGGGGGAGGGGGAGGCAAATTTTATGTCGCCCCCTTCGTTCCCTGCTATTCTAGGAAACGTACGACCTTTATTGCACGATTATTATTTTTGGGGGGGTGTTACGTAATGTATAGCCCCATGAACAACAAAGGTTTTGAAGAAATTAGCAATAAATAGATTTTTACCAGGTTTATTCGTCACTAAACTCGTTTTGGGTTGGGGAGGAGGCTTCCTCCCCCCGTCTCCCATCGGTTGTTTACGCCACTGACTATTGTTTAGGTCAGTGTTTCCCAGCCTTTTCTACAGTGTTCCTCCCCATTGGAACTAGCAGCCAATGGTGCCTCCCTTCCCCCGCCAAAAAAATAGCTGTGTAATTTTTTTTCACTACGATGAGGCAGTGTTGCCACATGAGGACAAAAATTTCTAGAATATTGGCTAAAATGGCCGTTGATTGAACAAAAAAAATCTGTAGATATTTAAAATTTCAAAATTTGCCGTCCGCAAACAATTTTTTAACTTCTTTTGATGCGTACGTATAAATAAAAAAAAATCCTCACTTATCTTTAGGGCGCGTATACGCAACGAAGCTAGAAATCAACTGAAATTCCAACATGGCGCCGATTTTAGCTCTGCCGTCTCGCGACGAAAACAGTCATTAATGCGCGTTCAGAAATGACTGAGAAATTGTTTCGTCAGGAGGAATTCTTTGTCGTGTTGTCAATGATGTATATAAGCATTTTCTCAAACGATGTCGGATTTGCTAATCCAGGTAGCGTTGCTACCATGGCAACGACACCTTTCCATCGCGATTAAGTCACGGCTGCGCGAATGCAAAAGCCGTTGCATAAATGCGCCCTTATAATATGGCGCCGATAGCGGCTCGCGCCTCCCAGGGGGGGGGGGGCGCCTAACCGTTTGGGAAACTTGGGTTTAGGTGTAAAATTTAAGTCTATAAGAATTTTTTTTCTAGTAGCCTTCGGATTCAAACGATGTTCGAATTACTGCAGAAAAAAATGTGTGTTTGGGGGGGGGGGGATCTCTCAATGAGCCCCCAAGACCTGAACTACGCCACAGACTACTTGACTTCTAACCTTGAACGCGATACGTTGCGTAGGTTAAAAAATTTCTTTTCTCCAACGCTCGTTACTACCTGTCAAATCCGAACCTGGTTGGCCTCCGGAAGTGTTTCCTATGTTTTACTTCCCTGAAGGAGCTTTTCCCCGACAAAATGACTTCCCTGATTTCGACAGAAACTAGGTAGGCTTGCCTGCAACGCACACTCATGATCCAACGCCTTCGTTCTCCGCACAAACCAGGCGCAGTGAACGCGAAGGATTCTTGTGGATTTACTTCGTTGCTACGCCGTGAAAGTTAAAATGGCGCCGTCTCGGTGATGATGGTAATTCGAAAACCAAAACATCAGAAATGATGACCCTGCTGAAGATATTAGGACTGACGTATTTGGTATTTGAAGGTAAACAAGTGTATTATATAGGGAAGATGTTCATATGGAGGCTGGATGGGCGCTATAGAATTTGACGCATATATGGTCGATGATTGCCAATTTAAATTTGCCCGGGGGGAGTGGGTAGCCAAGATTTTTTGAGGGGGGGGGGTTGCTTTATCACAGTTTTCTAGTGTAAATCTACCAGTTCTCTGTACCGTAACTTTACGGACATTTTTAACAGAGCACTCAGGGTTCCTACTATAGCTTGGAGAACTCAGGGAAATCTCGTTTGAAACTCAGGGAATTCTCTAATTATTCACTAAAAGCGTGGAATTCTCAGGGAAAAGCAAGCCACACTTATCATAGGCTTAGACCCATTGTGTGCGCGGCGAATCTTGAGTCCTGCAAGTATTTTATGAGCGGCTACGTCTTCCTGGAGGAGGCGGCTTTAATCGACGGCCGCCATTGTTTTTGTTACCATCTTGGATATCAACAAGGCACTCGAGCTACTAAAAACGTACAATCGATTATCTGTGTTCCTTCTGCAGCGAAGTCAAGATAGGCCGCGGACACTTTAAATATGTTAAAAACCTTATCTGAACTAACTGCTTTTATAAACTGTTATTCAAAGCGAAATTAGTTGACGAGTGTGTAAAGAGTTATTGTCCTTGGACGGGGGGGGGGGCACCAAACCATTTTTTTGAGAACTCGTGCACTATCCATGGCCTACACACTGTTGCTGTTTGACGTGCACCCAGCATTAGCCATAGTGTCAGAAGGAGAGAGGGGCAATTTTGTTAGGTAAATCCCATCGGAAATTCCTAGGACCTTTTACATGCCACTGTCGACATGAGCACGAGACATCACACGGCCCGGGACTAGAACCCGGGGCCTCTGGCACTTGAGACGGTCATTGCTAACTATCAGGTCACCTTACCATGGCCTACACTGGTGTGAAATTCAAAGCACAGTTTAAAAAAAATTCTCTACCTCCCAACCCCTAACAAATACTAGTTTGAGTTCTCGGTTGTACCAATTGTGTTGTTGTACCAATGCGTTCCCACAAACCCGGAAATAGTGTATGAGAATGGCAAAATCCGAAATCACTACAATAGATTTGCAGATTTGTATTGATTTGCAGGAATTTGCACAGATTTGCTGCATAGATTTGCAGGGATTTGTGCAGATTTGTAAGATTTGTACAGATTGCAAAAATGTGTACGGATTTGCAAGATTTGTTCGGATTTTCAAGATTTCGCTGCTATTTTGCGGATTTCATGACGGTTTACAGATGTGGAGATTTCATTTAGATTTACAGTGATTTGTGTGGATTTGCATATTTTACTGGGTTAGCAAGTAGATTCGCAGATTTCGTGTTGATCTGTACTGATTTGCAGGGTTTTAATTATAGAGATTTGCAAATTTGCAACGATTTGCAGGCTTCACGTGGATTTTGTGATTTCAAGCAGATTTGCACATTTCGTGTTGATGTGCACTGATCTGCTACGATTTGCAGAATTTACAGAGATTTGCGGATTTGCACTGATTTTCAGGTTTGACTTGGATTTGCAGATTTCACAAAGATTTGCAAATCCGAAATCAGAGAGCCTACGAGATTTCAACCCATTGTCGGACCATTTGGCGTTCCGTCTTGTGCTATCCCTTTTTCTGTAGGTTTGGGCCCAGGGCCTGAAAACCCCTTAATCCGGCTCGGGTTGTTGGTGACTTCTGGGGCCCCTTTGGACCCCTGGCCTGAGGTAAAGAGCCCCACTTGTCCCTTCCTCTTGGTGGCCCTGGCTTCCAACGTTGTCTGATGATGGATAATTATCAAACGGTTGACTAGCGGTCCTTTCCTAGCTTCTTACAGTCCACTGACCAAACTGTCGTCCTGTCGGGGTTAAGTCAGGGCAATTTTTTACATGTTAACTGGAGGTCCAAGTGGACCTGCAGCCGCCTAAAGTGGACCTCCAGTTAAACTCAATTGGGCCCACTGGAGGTCAACCCTAAAACGGAAATAAAATGTCAAGTTTAATACATTTATACTTTCATGAGAATGTTTTTTCGCTAAATACAAATTTTGGGGATACGGATAATGAATTCAGATCCAATCCAGTTCACAACGAACCTTCACGGTAGGTAAAATCCAGTAGCTTGCACAGACCATCGAGAGGGCATGAGGGGCAACTTTTGTAAAAGGGCATGTTGGAGTTTTATTTTTCCGGTTTTGAAGGCTTATTCGGTTTCGGCAAATCGTCACTTTTTGCGTAGCTGAAAAAAAAAACCTTGACTATCCTGAAGACATATTTTATTTATAAAAAATAAGTATCTAGTTTGAAAAACTGAAAGATTTGCATTACAAACTTTTTTTATGCGTATAATGCAGTCAGCAAAACTGATTTTGTGAAAATGTTTCCCAACGGCACTTTACAAGGCCAAAAATGCTGGAAAATAGCAAAAATGCGCCAGCTTCCGGGGCTCTGCCTCAGATGCCGCTGGGGGAGCTCACAGCGCTCCCCCAGACCTCCTAGCTGTTGTTGGTTTATACCTACACACAATTTGGCTAAATGACTAGTGTTCCGCTCAGTACAAAACCCCACTTATACCACTGCACATAGTATAATTTTTTTATTATGTTAATAGTTAAGCCATTAACATAATGGTGCCCTTATATATTAAACTCGTGCCCTTTTGTGAAATTGGACCTTCAGTCACATTTCCTAAAAAAAACTGCCATGGGTTAAGTGAATGATAGCTGTTCACGTGCAACGGAGCTGTCATGTTACATTTTTTTCTTATATATTCGGAGTTAAAAGGGTTAATGTAACGATTCTGTACTAAGATGGAAAGGCTGTCATCCTTGACCCGACTTCGCTTTGGTAAACAACGCGTTGCGAAGGGTCATTCCATCGTCAACAATCTTAAGTGCGATGTCGAGTTTTGATAAGATAAAATAATATTATATCGTATTAAAAATTGGCTTAAAGTTGACACTAGCAATATTCAATACGCGCCTGTGCGTTTCTCAGGAAAATGGTGTCTGGAAAAATTGTGAGCACATAAAAAATTTACATGGCGACAATCGTTGTGGTAATCGCCAATCCTGGTTTTTCGTAAAAAGGTGCAGCAGTTGAAACGTAGTGGTTTGATCGTGTTCAGGTCAGAATCGCAAATTTTTAACCAAAAGCAAAGGTTCTACCGCTAGGCTGTGTCAGTATGGATCAGCGGTCGAACTTTGGTCTTTGGTTCCATACGTCGTAGGTTCGATTCCCCGCTCAGGCAGTCTGACATTTAAGTCCAAAATATAACGTAAATAGGTTTGCATGTGCATTTATTTACGCATATATATTTCGTTTGTGCCGAACCACAGGCGAGGGTCGATAGACGGCGAAGTCAGTCATTGTGGCAGCTCATCCAAACGCAGAAAAATCAATGCGATAAGGCGAGCGTTTTCATTCTTTTCACGGCAGCAATGAAAAAGGGGGAGCATGGTCATTTTTTGCAAGGTAGCAATGAAAAAGACGACCAGCTGAAAATGTGAAGAGTAATGTCTATTATTGATAACAATTATTATTGCAACATGGATTATTGACGGAACACCCAGTGCAATCAAACGCTGGGTTCCGACAGAAACAAGCACTAATACGACAACAAATGCGGCAATGTGATAACTTGGGCTCCTACTGCACCGGCGCATGTTATGCTGGAATCAACTAGTTTATTTGTATGTTTGTTTCTAGTAGAGAACACTTCGCATACAATAAGACCCAAAAAAACAAGTGTTCCAATAGCATTTGCTACGTTACAAACCAGCCTAACAATGTAGTCTAAAAAATAGAAAATCAACTTCCCGAATTATTTCGCCTTATCGATAATGAATATGGGATTGCGTCAGAGTTTTTTGACATATTTTTTTTTTTTGGGGGGGGGGGGGGGGTTGGGTGCTGCGCAGAAACACTCGCAAGACCCAACAGTGCGGAAGACGAGGGGTTTCGACAAAGCTAGAAATCTCGTTTCCCCAAGATTTACATTTATAAATCCGTTGCAAATCGTGTGTAAAACTTGTGTAAATCATCTAAATCTTGTTCAAATCTTGTGTAAATCATTCAAATCGTGTAAATCACGTAAATCTGGCGTAAATCATTTAAATCTTACTTAATTTTTTTTCTAAATCCTTAAATCTCTGCAAATCTTCACGTAAATCGTTAAATCTTTAAATCTTCAAAACTTTATGTAAATCTTTAAATCTTTTGAAAATCCATACACGTCTTTAAAAAATCTCATGTAAATCGTCAAATCGTACTTAAATCTTTAGTTAATCTTTAAATCCGAGCTAAACTGCAAATCTTCATGTAAATCTTTAAATCTGTAAATCTGTGTAAATCTGCAAAACTTTCTGTAAATCTTTAATATCTTCTGCAAACTTATATAAATCTTTTTTAAAAATCTCATGTTAATAATTAAATCTTACTTAAATCTTTAGTAAATCTTTAAATCCCAGCAAATCTGAAAATCATGTTGTAAATCTTCAAATCGGTAAATTTGCGTAAATTTGCAAAACTTTATGTAAATCTTTAAATCCTCTGCAAATCATTGCAAATCTTTCAAAACTTCATGTAAATCACTGAATCTTACTTCAATCTTTTTGCAAATCTTTAAATCCCAGCAAATCCGCAAATCCGTTGGAAGATTTACAGGTTTACAAATCTCTGCACACTTTTTTTTTCTTTTATAAAACCCCTCGACGGAGGAGCAGTCCCCAACCGCTGTGTATACCCCCTCTTTTAAACCTAATCAAACTATGTCGATGGCGACAGTCTTGTTAATTGATAGATTAACAGATTTAATTGATAGTGGGCTGGCTTGCCTGACTTCGGTAACGGAAGGACTGGGAATTGAGGGTTTTCCAAGACTAATTTCAAATTGTAGTACCGAAAAGAGGTTCCTAATTGGATACTACCGGTACGGCTTCTGCAGCAAATTGTGACTATTTCCAAATCTGTTGCCATGCCTTTGGCAGCTGCCGCGAGGCCAAAAGACCAAGCTTACATGGGTTCAGTAATTATTACCAATTATTACAAGGTTAATGAAAGACAAAGCCTATAGGAACGGGAGGGTCCTGTCACGGTGTGAAATCGAAAAGGCCCACTGGTGAACAGCCCAATGGGCAAACCGCAGTGGCATAAATAAAATGAGGCAGAGGAAGCAACGACCTCCGGGCCCACCGACTTTAGGGGAGGGGCGGATTTTGACCCCAACTTATGTTATTTTTTTGGTGGTTTCAGAAAAAAAACTTTAATGTTTTTCTTTAATTGTTGCTCTGTAGTTCCGTGAAAGTTGTTTGTTGGTTGGCGAAAAATTAATTGCTTTATTTTGTGTGTGAAAGGAAGAGAGGGGGGAATCCAATGGGTTCTCGCCTTGCGAGGTAAGAAATTGCCTTTTATCTTATGAAGGAGGGCCTCCATTGGGTTTTCGCCATGTGTGGCAAAAACTGCATATTTTTTTATGAGGGAGGGAGGGGCGGTCTCCACTAGGCTCATATGCCTTGCGTGACAAAACTGCATTTTTTAAAAATATTTTTAATGAAGGGGGCCGCCACTGGGCTCCCGCCTCCGGTCCCTATTTTGAAGTTACGCCCCTGGCAAAACGGTAGGAGGAACTTACTGCGTCGAAAGCCTTTTCAAGTTGCTTATGCCGAAAATCTTCGTATTGGCTTTGAGCACGCAGCATGGAGGGTGGAGGAGGAGGAGGAGGGGGAAGGGTTGTTTCAAAAGTTGTGTGACAACGTGACAGGGGAGAGTTGGGGTTGATAGAGGGTGGGGGCGGGGTGTGCGTTACTTTTTATATTGTATACGGCCCCTGTCACATTGAACACTCATTTAGCAGAAAACGTCTATTTCCTATTTGCGTTCTTTGATTTTAAATTTACATTTTCTAATTTTTTTTTATAGTGTCTCGTGCTATTGCAACAATCTACCCGCCCCGCATTGTTGATGTTTCCTCGGATTACATTGTTACAAAGGCAGGGGAAACGCTCTCGATCACGTGCACTGGAAAACATCCGTTAAGATGGAATTTTACCAAACATGGGGTAAGTCAGATAATAATTTAATATTTTCGTCACTGTCTGTTTATTGAGGAAGTATATAGCCTTACATACGTACACGTCAAAATTGTTGAGAAGTTTTGTGTTACAATGGACGAATACGGTACCTTTCAAAAAAAAACTGAATGAGAGAGGCTAGTGTCTGTATACCAACGCCATGGCAAGGTGGGGCCTGAGGCCAATTTCTAAACTGAGGCCACGCACCTCCGATACAATAACTGTACATAGTCTCGTTCCTAAGGCGCCCCCCCCCCCCGTCTGAAATATCTAAGCAAAAAATATATGTAATCGCGTTTCTGAGAGTCCCCTTCTGACATGTCTGAACAAAAAAATTAACATATTCTCATTAAAAAGGAATTTTAAAATTCTTTTGTCTGCAGATTGGAATTACAGTTTTTGTGTAAAACTTTAGTTTACTAGGAATTGAAAGTTTTAACTTGGTGTCTGGTCTAATGTGATGGTGACTAAATCCAAACGATTGATAAATCCTGTGATCTGAGACAGGATTATTTGCAAACGACATAGCGAGTTGCCTATGTTTACCTAAACAATCAATTAAATCAGTTAAACAAAATTGTAATTACTAGCATTATAAAGTCTTTAAAAGTAACTTTGAAATTCAGTTGCCTGTGGTTTGGAATTGCAGTTTCTATGTAAAACTGGAGTTTACTAGCGATTGGAAAGGCTGTTCGTACTTTCAAACACCATTTAAAAGTGAAATCGGCCATTGTTGTAGATTGTAGTGGTACGTCTGTTTCTGAACAAATTTTGATGTTAAACTGTAGTTTTCAGTGGGTTGAAAGTAGAATTTGGGAAACACGCAATTTTGGGCAGCAACTGTTTTCCAAAATAGATTAGTAGAATTGAAAAAAAGTGATGGTGAGACAGGGACTAATACGGCATGAATGGAAAGTAAAACTATTGAGTAAAACTATTTTTA
>JAHWFP010169423.1:0-23631 GCA_023313725.1 Lithobius niger
CGCCAAATAAATCGGTAAAATGATGTGGAGAAGCGCTCAACGAACTGCAGGTTGCAGCCGCGGCGGCCATCTTAGAAACTTCGCTAGAAGCCGATAGCCAAACACTTAGTGCAAGGTCATCTCTGATTGGCTCTCAGCTGTACAGAATAGCCTCCCAGACCAATCAAATGGCACGAATTTCTTGCCAACATTCCAAGCTTCAAAACAAGCCTAATAGGGTTTGGTTGTGCGCAATATTTTTTTTTTTAGACGCGCTCAAAGTTCGGAGTCGATTATTTGGCATTTAGTGTTGACGGGGAGAAAATGCAAAGCCGAATGTTCGGCTTCTAGTGCTCTGAGGGTTAAATAAAAAGCATCGGAATTTTTACAGCAAAAATTCAGTATGAATTTACATTAAAACTCAACTCAAACTTTACATATTAGTGCAAAGAGTAATTACAATTACGACTAGAACATTTTTTCGTGAGTTCGATCTGGAACTCGCTATTATGTGCAAACCGCGGGAATTACACAAAACAGTCCAAGACTGTTTCTTAAGTCCGACCTAAGATCAAATCTTTCAATCCGTTAGATTCTACATTATTTGGGTATCCACCATTGAAGTACGTAGCTTCAGCAAATAAGCAATCTTTCAGATTCCGAGTTTAGATTAAGTCCATAATAAACACGGTTACGAGAAAAGCTGGCTTTTAGGAAGGCACCGTGAACCCTGACGTTATGGGGGTGGGGGCCCAAGAATGCCGATAATGGCGTCACCACCCATAATTCTCAAAGCTTTTAGGTTTATGTTAAGTTTAAAACTAAAATTTCGATTGGGGTTTCCAAAATTAAATTTTCTAAACTAACACTAGTTTAATACGAACCACTACCTTTGCCCAGCATGGCAACATTCGAACGGGACATCTCCTTTACCGACTGGCGTAGCTACCTCTGGCTTTGAGATCTGTTGAGCGTGTCCTAACAATTGAAGGGAGCGGGGGCTCTTTATGCTAGTGACCGGAAAATCGCGCGGACGACCAGGAGAGCTACGGGGTCTGATTGGTGGAGGGCTCGGAGAACAATAAAAAAGACGGCAGAGCAAAGGGTTTTCTGCTTTGGCGCCGTTTGAAGGAACAATTATTGACTGCGTGGTAGAGAGAGGCCGATTGAGTTATACTCATTGTTGGGAACGTGAAAAAAGGCCTTTAATTATTATGGATTGTTTTTTTATTAAACCACGATGTTATGCATCGCGACTATTAAAGGAAAGATCTCAATAAATTCGGTTTTTAGCATTGGGAAGCCAGGTTTACTTTGGGAATTGGGTAGCCAAGTCGATTTTTAAGGAACAACTAAGTAAAACGAAAAAGACGTGTCGGGAAAATTCGTAGGTTAGAATGTTGCCTAAGCTCCGGTAGTGGTGATGGCAAAAGATTACGTTAAAAGATTATTATAAAATAAAAGGTTTAAAGTTACCAGCAGATGCTAAAACGCATTTTAAATAGATTAAACATTATTTGCAGCCGCAAAATTGGGGTTAGGATGTCGGACATTTTTCAAGTGCATTTCAGATCGTCACCTTAAATCTACTTAAGAAATATCAAAACAAAGTGTCTGTACAATTAAAACTGAGGTTAAGTACCTTCATAGAGGAAGTCCCTCCTAATAAACACTAAGCTAATGTCTTTCTAATGCCTAAACAAAAAATAGAAATAATACCAATGTTTACAAAGTTCCGAAAAATGGCGTCTCAGCGCTACGGTAATTTACGGCTTCGTCTCGTGCGTTTTTCAAATTGATGCTGTGGAAGTTCTAGAATGAATTTTCGTGTTCTGTTTTCGGGAGAATACAGAGAAAGTTCGTGGCTATTAAGAGCTTCAAAGTTGAGACGAATTGGTCGATTTTTCTGGAAGTTACAGGTGGTTGAAGTTGGGGTTTTTTCACGGCCGAGGTGCCGAGAAAAAAAAAATTGTTCGTTGCCGTAAACGAAGTTTCCCTCAGGTTGTTGTTAGTTTGAGTTGAGGTATCCTCTCAAATCGGGTGAAGAACTCGGGCCTTCTTTACACTTCATGTTTCAAGCGTAAGCTGAACTTTCTGAGAAATGGGAGACAGTGGCCCTCTCGACTGGGAAACTGGAGTCAGAATTCCAGAGGTAACTCTACGGGTGGATTTGGTTCTGGAAATCGCTCCCGGCAGAGAGGATCTTACGGTGGTAACCAGTATTACAAAGTAGAGGCAGGGGTGGTTATAACAATTATGGCAATAACCAACAGTATACTCACAATAATTACCAGGCTACTAACGGTTTCTATCAGAGGGAAGGGCAGGGTCAGGCTGAAAACGAGCAGCTGGTAAGTGCACTTCAGGGTTTTGCACCATACGGACAACAAACTTCTGTCCATATTTTCCGTTTTTCTGGCAGTTAAGACAAGTCTAGACAAATTGCTCAATGTCGCTAAAACATTTGGGACAGTAAAAATTTGTAAGCACTCTTTCCTTTGTTTTGGAACGCCCTAGATGGCCAGCCCATGCATTAGCATGTGCAGTGCTTAGAACCAAATTTCTACACTCCTGCGGAAGAACTAGTTGCCTGTTGAATAGTGGCTCTCCCTCAGGGCGAAAAGGTTTGCGAAAAAGCAAATCGTGATCAACGAAAAACAGCTTGTTTTCGTCTTGCTGGCTTTCTGGAAGCTCAGCATACTTCCAACATAATTGTAGAGTTGGGCATTAACGCTGGAGTTTTAAAAACTCGGTTTTGTCAATGTTGAGAAGTTGGGTGAACTGCTCGGTTTGAGGACCTAAAATTGCCTCATCCAAAACCTCTTGTTTGGGGCTGACAAAACCTTCTGTCACTGCTCTTAGAGTAACCTCAATCGAGTCGCTATCTGACTCAATCAGTGTGGCTCTCACGGTAATTAGGGCGTAAGAGAGGGAGCTGATCGATGGCGCATGCCTGCGCACGGGTGACTGCGTTCACGTAAGTGGGGAGGGAAGTCAGTCCTTTTTCCTCTAACACAGTTTGAGAAGGCACTCTTAACAACATTTTGAAGAGGGGACCCACGTGGTCAGATACGAGAGCTTCTGTTTGAATAGCTCTGTAGGGGGTCTGGACCTTAATTAAGGTAATAGCATGCGCTGTCGTCTTATCGGTTAAAGCATTATGACAATGCGTGTACTCGCCAGTAAACTGGTCGGGTTGTACGAGCTCACGAGCGATTACATCGTGCGTGGAACCAGTGTCACGTAAAACAAGGCATTTTTGGCTATTTACGGACCATTCATGAATATGTTTTGACAAAACAACTTCGGGTGGGGCATGACTGACAAAGTTACAATCTACTGCTGCGGCTGCCTTTTCGTCAGCCATTTGGATACGACAGTCTTGGTATCTATGTCCGATTTTTTTGCAATAAAAACAAGTGCTATCACCAATAAGACGAGGTTTGTCGAACTCACGGTTTGAGTAAGTGTTGGTGGCTGAGTCCCCGCTAGTGGAGTCAGTTTTCACCTCGGCGGTACCAGCCGGTTTAGCCGCCCGATTGTGGTTACGATTTTGGTTACCACGGTGATTGTTGGAAGGTTTAGAACCTTGTGTTGTCGTAGCAGCTGTAGAAGTTGCCTTAACAGGTCGAGAAGCAGTATCACTGGAAATCTGCTTATTTCGAGTAGTGAATTCATCACACAACTGGGCCGCTTCGGCCAAAGTCCCCAATTTAACTTGATCAGGGATCCACTTCCTGAGATGAGTTGGAGAAGATTTGTAAAATTGTTCCAAAAGCATGAGGTTGACAAGTTTGTCATAGTCACGGTTAACCTTAGCCAAAGCTAACCAACGGGTGAAAAGAGTTTCCAACTCAAATGCATAATCATGGTATTGCATTTCCGGTTCTTTCTCCATTGAACGAAACTGTGTTTGCAAAGACTCTTTAGTCTGTACAAAACGGGCAAGCAATTTATTTTTGACTATTTCGTAGTCCTGCATTTCAGCGTCTGAAAGCTGATCACAAACTTTAATTAAAACCTCACCGACGAGGGGTTGAAGTCACGTGACCGATTGATCTCTAGGAATTTTTTGACTAGTCATGGTTCGTTCGAAAATCTTAAGAAAACTGTTGATTTCAGTTTTTGGCGTCCACTTATTGACCAAACGAACTACGTCGGCAATTTTACCATGTTTTGCAACTGGATTTGGGGGAACTGGGGAAGCGCCATTAGCTCCGTTTGGAGCAGGGTTAAGATTTAAGGTAGCAGCGTTTAGCTTAGCTAGTTCGAGCTGCTTGTCCAATTTAGCTAGTTCCATAGCTGTGGCACGGTCATTAATTTGGGCGTCTTGGTCCCTTAATGCTAGTTCATGAGTACGACGACGGTCGGCCTCTGCTAAGTCAACAGCATGTTTTTTTTCCGCGTCTGCTACTTCGAATGCTCTTAATTTAAGTTCTTCAGCTTTAAGAAAGAGTTCTTTTTTGGAAAAAATAGCGGCTTCTCTCCTTTCAATAGCATTAGCTAGTGCATCGGAAAGTTCATTTAAGTCAAGTTTACCATCTTCGAAGGCTGCTCGTAAGATTGTCTGGGATTCGGCTCTAGAATCACTAACTATAAAGCCTAGGTTTAAAAACAAGCTTTCTTTAAATCCTTGTTTTGTAAATCACGGATGATTTCTTCTAATTCTTCCATTTCGGATATTTTTAGTCTTAACGTTTAACGTGGTTTCAAAATAAAGCTTTTAAAAATGAAACAGAAATTAAATGCAGCTGCATAAAATTTAACGTTAATTTTGAGCAGAGCGAATTACTAAAAAAAAACTTCTCTCCCAAATCCAGTAAGATTGCACACAAAAAATACACTTTCAAGACCCCTAGCACTCTGGTATATGAATAGCTAAATTGCATAAATGCTATCAACTATAACACTTGGCTTGGCAGCCTCTAAGCATATCTCATGCACACTTACCCGATTTTTGTACAATTGCTGTACGGTCAGTCTGTCCTTCCGTTCCACCGTAGTACTGGAAGTCCGGCACTGATTTTGGAGTCGATCGTCACTGGCGGTCTAATCCACTGGGACCTTGGAGAATCATTCACAAAATCCACGGCTTGGCTGAACAGAGCGCCTGGCTCCTTGAGCGGATGGCTTCTCTCACAGCATCGGTTGGGGTAGAGGCATCTCACGGCGGGTGGATGTATACTGGAAGCGGCAACTGTTGCTTCCTGGCGCCGGCAGTTGTTGGAGTGCTGGGCGGGGGTTGTACTATTTTTTTGCTTTAGTACGACATCTGCGTCGTGACTTTTTTAACGTTGTCACAGGCATCTACTTCGTGGCCATGTTAACGGGACCACAGACGTCTAGTTGGAAGTGGCTTGCATCCTTCTAGGTTTTCGGGTTTGCAGTATGGCAGGGGGGAAACCTTGACGGGAACAGCACCTGTTTATCCCACCACTGCCACCAGTTGTAACGGCGGACGCTACGACGGCTTAGGTACTTGTAACGCCCCCGGTTTCCCTGATGTACATGGAGTTTTACGACTTTTACGGCATAAGCACAGCGGGGGCTACTGTCCCAGCATGGGGGATGGAGTGTCGGGTCCTAATTAAAGGGGCCTAACCTTAATACTGTTGGTAATCACTGCCACTAACGGTGGAATTTTACTGTTTGAAATAGCTAAAATTAAAGATGGGCTACATATTTATCTTACACTAAAAGAATTAATCAAGTTAGTAAACGAACTGAAGTTTATCTCCTGGTTTTATTTTAACAACAGTGAGATATAAAGAACACTTTATATTATAGTTTGCTTCGGAAAGCATTTGAATACAAGTTATTTAAAAGCAACAAGTTGAATTTACAGTGTTAGTAATTCACAAGATCTCAGACAAACAACGCTTGTGTTTGAATAAAGTTAAATTTTCACATTAGAAAAAGTAATACTGTGTGCTCCCGGAGACACCCGCAAGACTGGACAGCCGCAACTGATTACAGTCTATCTGACAGTATGTTTCATACACGATCAACCATCCACAGTTATGTTTCCAAGTACAAAAGATCAACCTCCCTTAGTTCCCGCAGAAACTGTTCTAAGAAATAAAAAGCCCGGCAATTTTATACTTAGGCATCAGTATGTTTCTTTCGACTTCCACAAAGATCAAACTGTCAGTTTAAATTAAAAATCCATTTAAAATAAACTAGAAGTAGTTGGTTTTTAGTAAGAGAACCACTCTGACGTTATGGGGTGAGGAAACCTAATATGCCACTTAAGGCGTCACCACCATAATTTTCTCCAAGCTAGAAGTTAAGTTTATCAATTTAAACTATGAATTTAGAATATGGGGGTTCTAAACTAAACTTTCAAAAGCTAAACTACAACATACGAACCACTACCATTTTGCCCCGCATGGCATTCCACGGACGTGACTTCTCCACTCCCGACTGGCGTGACCCTTCTAGCTTAAGAGATATGTGAGCTGTGCTGGAGGGAGGGGTGTGGAGGCTTTTTATGCTAGAGACCGGAAGTTCGCCCGGACGGGCAGGAGAGCTGCGGGGGTCTGATTGGCTGAGGGCTAGGAGAACAATGGAAAGTGGGAGGAGAAGTCGGTTGGACAAAGGATTTTGGTGCAGAGCCGTTTGAAGGAGTAGGGACATGTAAAGATAGGCCAATTTGAGTTTTACTCAAGTGAACTTTGGGAAAAGGCCTTTACTTTGAAATATTGACTATTGAATAAATAATTACATGATTGCAACGTGAGTAGGGTCTGGTTAAAGCTTAATACTTGGGTTTGGGTAATGCATAAAGCATTACTATTAAATTTAATAAGCTTTAATTGAAAACCGCAGTGTTGTACACCACAACTAGTTTGGCTGGGGGGGGGGGGGGATTCGAAGTTTATGCACAGTTTGACTTTCGGATTATTTTGAAACAGATCTTTTATAAATATCTTTTGTTTTTAATAGAAGAACACGCTAGTAGCAGCATTCGGATGGTCTCAGTCGGGGTTAGAGGAAAACTAAAGCAAACATATATATATACACTAAAATTCGTGTCCGGTAGAATGCCGATGTCGAATTACTTCAGACTAATGGTAGCGTTTCTGGGGGCAAAAGAATATATAAAAGATTGAAAAATTGGTTAAATAATCTAGCTCAGTTGAATGCTATAACGCATTAAGTTAAATTGGAATGTTTAACGTTAAAGTTAAAAGACAAAATCGATCGTTGTGGAAATTTTTCATGAGGCTTGCGGCCGACAAACTAAATAAAAAAATATCAAACTTGATATGGTTGTATGTATCCACATGGATGTGAGGTTAAGTACCATAAATGGAAGCCCCTCCTAAACTACAACTAAGCTAGTGTTTTGGGGCTTTTTGCCCTAAAATAGAAATAATAAAATGAAATACATAAATACAAGTCTTCAATAATGGCGGCCATGATGACGGAGCGCTACGGTTGTTTTTGGACGATTTTCAAATGTAGTTTGTGGATATTCTGGATGGAAATTTCGGATTTGGGTTTCCCCTAGAGGTAGATATTGTGGATGGCTATTAAATGTTATGAAGAGTTTGACCTATTTAGTCCATTATTGAAAAAATTGCGCGATTTACAGAATCGAGGCATTTGGGCGCTCAAGTACTGTTCGTTTAGTAAAACGAAGGTTTTTCGGCGGTTCACGTTTAAAGAGGCCAAGGAGTGCGAAGACATGGTAAAGGATGTGGGGGCTTGTAAGTTGGATGCTATCACGGGGATTAGAGGTGTTGGTCAGGGTGATTGTCTCGTGGTAGATGTGGGGACTGGCAGTGTTGACTACGCGTGGCCTTAGTTGGTGATGGATGTGGAAGGCATACTGGTGGCGACACTTATTGACACTGGGAGTGGAGTAACCCTGGTTAGGACAATTGCTACTTCATTACTGGCTGATGGCGATAATCAGTGTAGCCTACGTGAGTTGGAAAACCCGGTAAATTTGATCAGCATGGGCCAAAAGAAGGTTATGGCAGATCATAGTTTAATTGTCGTAATTTCGAAGTGTTGGTTCTCTACTTGGCAAGAATTGATTGTGGTCGACAACGGTATGTTTGAGGATGCAGCGGTCTTAATAGGATTTGATTTCTTAAAAGGCCAGGTAGAGAAGGTTGTGCTACACTGTTCAAAAAATTTACTGGCTGTAGGCCACTTGAAATTTCAGCTGAGCCCTTCAGCTTATGCAGCTAAGGAGCTTTATCTTTGCAATAGTGAGATTGTTAACTATAATGATTACTGTCCAGAGTATGTGCGGTTGGCAACTTTGGACATTGACAGCCAATCTTCAGAGACTGATAAGGTCAAGCAGGGTCCGCGAGCGGCGGAACCTTGGGTTGTGGAAAGTGCATTGGTTACCCTGTCAACTTGTCAACGGCAGCCTGGCCTATGGTAATGACTTCATTTCGGACGCACCAGCAATTCTTTGATGATCTGTCAGCGTTGGGCTTTGTCCAGTTGGTATTTGAACCAACTAGAGACAGAAAAACCTTAGATTTAATTTTCACTGGTGATGACAGGTTGGTTTCGGAGGTTGAGGTTGGCCAACAACTGGGATTAAGCGATCACAACATGGTATTTTTCAAGATTAATTCAAACATTTCCAACACTGTAGATGACAACACAAAACAGTGTATAAACTTTCAAAACTTACAGTCTGATTTGGTCAAATTAACTTGGTCCTCTATTTACAAAACTGATGATGTCGATGTTGCGTGGGATAAGTTTTTACGAATCCTAAAGCAACTAGTTTCCGTAAATAGTTCCTTAGTGAAGGTTTCAAATTCTGGACGGAACCCTCTTCCAAAGTCAATTAGGAAGCTATTAAATAAAAAAAACTAGATTGTGGCGAAGATACAAATGTGATAAGTCCCATGAAAACCTTCAGGCATATAATGATATTCGTTCAGTATTCTCGACCGCCAGAAGAGACTTAAATCGTCAAATTGAACATAGGGTAATCACAGAGGGAAACCTCTCTTCATTGTTTCGATTCTACCGAAAAAAAACAGGGATTACTAGATCGATTCCTCCGCTTAAATATAACGGAGAGTATGTGGTGGAAGACCTAAAAAAAAAGCAATCCTTCTAAACGACATTTTTGCTTCTAATGGGATTAGAGATAATCAAAGAGTCCCGGTATTCCAGCCACAGATTGCTGTTGATCGAGAAAATTGCTCCGAAGTAAATATCAATCAGACTGCAGTCCTCCTAGCTCTTTCGAATTTGAAACCTAGCCGCTCACTTGGACCAGAAGGTTTCTCAGCCTATTTCTATAAACAAATACTGTTTCAAATCTACAAGCCACTAACACATATTTTTAAACTTTCTTTTGCTGCGGGAAAAATCCCATATATTTGGTCTGTAGCAAATGTCATTCCAATTTTTAAGGGTGGAAATGCTGCTGATCCAAATAACTATAGACCGATTGCTCTAACCGCAGTCCATGTAGGCTAATGGAGAAAATTATTAGGGACAAAATGATGTCGTACAATACAAAATTTTATTTGATTGACAATGACCAATTTGGTTTCGTCCCAGGTCGTTCATCTACCCACCAATTATTACTGGCTCTTGACGATTGGACACAAGCACTGGATTGTGGCCTACCAACCGATGAGATTATTTTTGATTTTAAAAAAGCATTTGAATCGGTGATCCACGAAAAGTTAAAACTGAAGCTTAAAATTCTGGGATTCGATGGAAAGCTTCTGGATTGGATTTCTGCTTTCCTGAATAAACGAACACAACGTGTACTTTTGGGTAAGACTGTGTCTCCACTCACAGAAATTATTAGTGGGGTACCGCAGGGTTCCGTGTTGGGCCCTCTCCTCTTTGTCTTTTTTATAAATGATCTTAAATGTGAAAATCTTGATATTCAACAAGGAAAATTTGCAGATGATCTAAAAATACATGCAAAAATCACAAACTCCCAACAACATGAAACATTACAGTGTAGTATTGATTACGTCGGAAATTGGGCTGATCAGTGGCAATTGCCAATATCAATCGCTAAATGTAAGTGTTTCCATATTGGCAAGGGAAATCATGACTTTGAATATGCCTTACAAGGGGTACCTTTACCGCACGTCGACTCAGTAAAAGATTTGGGTATTTGGTTTAACAGGGACCTTGGTTCAACCATGCATTGTAACTACATTGCAGCCCAAGCAAATCGTCGTTTGCGACTGGTAAGGCGGGTTTTTACCTCAGGTTGTGCTTACACTAAACTATAGGCATTTAAGGTCTATGTGAGACCAATTTTGGAGTATGCGAGCCCTGTTTGGTCCCCCAACTTACTGAAGGATATTGACAAATTGGAGTCTGTCCAAAGGCGTTTCACTAAATCTATCCCAGAGCTGTGCCGTCTGCCTTATAGTTTACGACTGAAGAGACTTAACTTAGACTCCCTCGAGCTGCGTAGATTGAAGACTGACCTGATACTAACTTTCAAAATTGTTAAAGGACTTTTGTCTCTTGATCTCCCGCTATTTGATCTGAGCGAGATTACTTGGACCAGGGGACACAATCTCAAGCTTGTTGTGCCCAGATCGAGACTGGCCTGTCGATCAAATTTCTTTGCAGTGAGGGTAGTTAATGCTTGGAACGTGCTGCCAAATGATCTAATTAATTTGCAAGGTGTAAACTCCTTCAGAAGATCGCTTCATAAAGTGGATTTATCAAGTTTTCTCAAAAGAAATTTTCATAACATCTAATTTAAGCATTTTTATATTGACAATCGGCCTTATTTATTGGCCGTGCTCTTTTCTGTTCTGATATCATTTGCTTTTTTTTAGGCGGATTATTAGTGATCAATCCTTGTCCTTGCTTCGCAACAAAATTTTTTTTTTTTTTTTTTACGTGAAGCTTTACTTAGGTTAAGACTTTTAAACTCTTTACATTTTTTACGTTTTTTATTCATTATTTTGTTTTTTGACAAATGGCCATCTACCCTTCTTCTTTTCCATTCGACTGGCGATACCATCGGGGACCTTTGTGTCCCTGGCAGGTCTAACCGTGGTGGTAAGGTAGTTGAGATCCTAACCCACCCTTCCTAATTTGATCCCACCTTTCCATTGGTCATGCAATTTAAAAAAATTAATTTTTACCTATACGCAAGCGTTTGAATTTTATTTTGTATTGTTTTTACTTTCCACCTTCGCATTCCCTATCTACCATGGTTTTTTTTTTATTATTAATTTTTATTTACACACGTCTTAAATGCAGCCCCTATTAAGGCTGGCAGTCAGCGATCCCCGTGATCCTTGCCAGACCTGTTGCTCCAGCAACAAAATGATTATTATTATTATTATTATGATGTTGTCATTGAGGCAAATTGCTGTGTTTTAGTGGTGGCAGTCATCCATTGGCCATATCCTGAAATACAAAATGGTGTATTTTCACCTCACTGTGCGAAGGAAGATGTTGCTCTGGTCGAGGCATTTGTACAAACAACACCTATGGGCTGTATACCGGTACAGGCTGTTAATAACTCATGTTTTGCGGTGGTATTGTCTAAAGGCTGTGTGTTGGGCTGCTATACGAGTGCGGTGGCAGATAATGAACCTATAGCTTCATATGCTATGTCTATTAGGCCTATTGAACATTCTGAGCCTGAAGAAGTTAAGTCTCCAGAACAATTGGAGGCTTAGTGGGTGGAGTTGGAACCACAATTTATTTTTAAAGAACTTGGCGAGTATGAAAAGACGTTATTTTTGGGAGTCCTAAGGAAACATCAGAATGCCTTTAGCCGGCATGAATATGACCTGGGTTTGTACTGTGACTTTGAGGCTGATCTGGATGTTGGTAATTCGGACCCAATCAAGAGCAGGATTTATAGGGTGTCTTATGCTCAGAGGGAAATTATGGAGGAAAAGATGTGCGAGTTGCTGAAAATTGATGGTTTGGAGCACAGCACCAGCCCATCAGATTCTCCAGCCTTATTGGTCAGGAGAAAGCAAAATAAATACGGCCTGGTCATAGATCTTTGAAATGTGAACTCAGTCACGACTGGGTGCAGTATTCCCTTGCCAGTTTTGGGTGGTGTACTGGTTAAGTTGGGGGGGGGGGGGTGCACCATTTTCAGCCATTTGGATGTCAAATTAGGATTTCACCAGATTCCTCTGTCCGAGAGGGCTAGGGAGATCTGCTCATTTAGTTCTGGAAGATACCATGTGCAATATAGGGTTCTGCCAATGGGACTGAAGATGGCGCCCAGTGTGTTCAGCACTGTGCTAATCAGATTTTCGCGCCAGTGCTGGACAGTTTCGTTCACCTATATTTAGATGATGAACTTCTGACATCACGTGACGTAGAGTCTCACTTACTGCATGTGGACATAGCACTGGGCCTCGTCGCAAACAGCGTCATGAAGTTGAGCCCTTCTAAATGTGTATTTGGCCTGTCAAAGGTCAAATTCTTAGGGTTTATCATTACCAAGAATGGCGTGAGTCCTGACACTGACAAATTTGATGCTATCAAAAATTATCCTAGGCCAAGGAATGTTAAGCAGATGCGCAGGTTCCTGGGGCTAGCTAATTTTCTGCGCCGGCATGTGCGCTTCTTCAGTTCCCTGTGTGGTAGTTTGATTAAACTCGTTCGCAAAAATTGCAAATATGTTTGGGATGGGGCAGCAGAATCATCTTTCATCTTTGAGTGCATTGATGGAGGCCACTACATTGTGACACCCTGATTTTTCTAAACCTTTATTTGCGAGTCTGACGGAAGCCAGTCAGGGGCCGGCGGAGCACTTTTTCAGGTGCATGACGGCACGAAGTTCGTGTTAGGCTACACATCCAGAGCCTTCTCATTTGCGGAATCTAAGACAACAATGACTCAACGTGAAATTCTCACTGCAATCCATGCAATTGAATACTTCCGCTTATTTTTACTAGGACATACCTTCACGCTCCGCGTAGACCATTTAGCTATGATATTTTTGTACACGTCGCCCAATTTGTCTCCTAAGTTGGAAAGGGTGTTACTTAAGCTTAGGGAGTACGATTTCATCATTCAACATAGAGCAGGGAACAGTATGCCGGTTGTGAATGCCTTGTCTAGCGTCTATGAACAGCCTGTGTGTGTTCTCGACAGCCAGTTTCCTGAGTGGACTCGGCAACAAGTAAAAATTGAATAAGAACATGATGAGTATTGCAAGGAGGTGCTTACTAAGCTGGCAGGCAGAAGGGAGGTTAATATCATTGATACTGTTGGCATAAATACTTTTTATCAGGATGTCGATGGCTTGATGTACAGACTGCATACACCCAAACATACTAAGGGTACCCAAGGCTATACGCCTCAGTTATTAATACCTAAATCTTTGGTTGCACATTGTATTCGCGACTACCACTCGACAACGAAGAGTGGGCATTTGGGCAAAAATAAGACGGTTTACTTTAGTCCAGTCAAGATGCTATTGGCCTACTTTGGTGCATAATGTACATGCTTATGTGCATACTTGTGTAATGTCAGTTTGGTGAGGTGCCCAGACACCCAGTTCGAGCACGTTTGAGGGCGTATAAGCTTTTAAAAAAGCCAAATTAGGAATGGATATTAGATTTAATTGGAGTATTGCACAAGATCAATAATTCTAATTGCTACATTTTAACCTGCATTGATAGCTTTAGCCGTTACTTAGTTGTGGTGGCTTTGCTTGATAAACGTGCTAAAACTGTTGCCAGGGCACTATGGAACTGATAAGCCATTATGGGCCATTTCAGTCGCTAGCACATGATAGTGGTTCTGAATTCGACAATAAATTGCTTAATGAGCTAACACAACTGTTGGGCATCAGACAGGTAAATTTCATGACTAAAACGTCATGGGTTTCGGGTAAGTGTGAACGTGTCAACAGAACTATAGAGGAAATTTTTCGTAAAATTGCTGCATCCGATATTGAAAATTGGGATGAATATTTGACAGCCATGTGTCTGGCCTATAATGCTAGTGTGCACGCTTCTACGATGGCCACGCCATGCTTATTATTTTTGGGTAGAGACTTGAAATTGCCAAGCGCTCTTTTGTTTGAACCATTGAGCATAACATATAACGACGAGAATTACCCTGTTCGCCTGGCCTCGTGGTTGCAAGCTGCTTGGGAGTTGGTGAAATTTTATAATGGGAAAGCTTTCGAGCATCAAAAGACCTATTACGATCGCAAAGCGTTTACGTATGGACTCAAAACAGACGATTATGTCATTATTGCTCATGTTCACTTATATTAAAGGCATTTCGTCTAAATTACATTTAATATGGCATGGTGTTGCAGAATACTAGAATTTTTAACACCAGTTATAGTCCGACTAGCGGACGTGCTGAACCCAGATCGCGTCATCAGGGCACATGTCAACAAACTCAAGCCATTATTTTTACGTGACTCTAAATTTCCTAAGATATTTTATGGCAATTCCGATGTTGAAAATAAACTTGAAAAGGGCTTGGAGTTATCACAAAAAGATGAAATGATTCGCTGGCATGTTCAAGCATTACTTGATCCTACCGATCACGAGAGTGCAGTCACAGTCGACGATGTTGTGAAGCGCTATGTAACTGAACATGGGGCAATGGCCGATGGCTGCGCCACTGACAAATCCAGCCCAACTGACACAAACAATTACAGTTTAGACACACTTAACTTTCAAAATAAGCACCATTATTATACTCGAAGTGTGTCCCGCAACCGCGACACTAGGAGACGCAGGGAGTTCGAGGTGGCTGAGGCGTGATTCTAAATTTCTTCACCATTTTGTTATTACTTACGTCAAGAATTTATAGGGGGTTTGGGTCAGAGTTTGTGACAATAGGATTCCTCATTGAAACGTCTTAGATTCGTTCTAATTAGTTCCAAATAAGCCCCAGGAGGGCGCCACGCATCCCATCTGGAAATTTCTGTTCTGCTTTTAGCCTGAGGCAATATTATTTCCCGGTTTTCCCACGCGAGGGCACCGCTCTACCAGATGCGGCGCCATGTGAGGAGAAGTGGTACTATAGTAGTAAACAAATATGGCGGAAAGCACCGTAACGTGGTAAAAAAAAAAACCAGCTAGGACGTTAGTTATGGTAAACGGCGTTACGCTACAGTGAGTGAAAGTTGCCACGCAACAAAAATTGTTTGCTGTCGTTTCACAACCATGTGAGAAGTAATTGTAGTAACGAATATTCGGTTTAGTAGACAAGCACAGACGCGGATGATACTTGCCGAACTCAAAAATTAATTATTGACGTTAGGCAACTGAGCCCCTACGCCTTGTTTAAGTTAGGTTTACTTTCATTAGTTGTGCTAGAAAAAGCAATTATCCGTGCAGCCCAGAGAAGCATAGTTGCTTGGTTTCCATTTCTAGAAAATTATGATAGTAGCTACGATACTGTGCGTGGTATTGTCGACCACATTAATTGACCAAAATTTGACGTTAATGGTCCGAATTTTCCATAAGCAGTGACACCCAGTGATCCTGTCACGTTAGAGTGGAATTTGTACCTTGTTACAAACACCAGACACAGGCAAGCTAGTTAGACACTATATCGTTTTACATACCAAAGTATGTGATTTTATGTAAAATGCTGCAACTAGCTTGTGTTAACCACTGTTGACACATTTCCCGATATCTCCGTGTATTGATTTCAACTGTAGCACGTGCTTTTTTTTTTTTTTTTTTTAATATGTATAGTTCATTGTGTTGGAGCCAACAGCAAGGCATCGAATTTCTTTCCGATAAAAACGATTTTTATCGAGAGTAAGCCGTATTGATTAAAATTTGTTTAAATCTGAAAGTTCTAAAGTGAGTTAGAAATTGATTATCCTGAATTAATCCTCATAAAAGTAGGCCAACTTAATGATCAAGCTCTTATGTGTCGGCAAGAATAAATTCTTGGTGTAGGGAATTAAAAAGAAAATACCCACACCACAAATGGCTTTTCCAGAACATAACATAATTCCTAAGTGTTTTACTGTAAAAAGTACCATTAATAAACCTTCCTTTCATGAATGCTGAAAAAAATGTTGCCTGCCACTTTTTTTTCGCATTTACAGACTACTTTAGATCAAGCCACCAAGCAAAAGTACAAAAAAAAGTCACACTGTGCACCACGAATGTTGAGGGCTGACCAAACTACGCGAGTTTGGGCAGCCCAGTATCAGAGAAGTTGGAAGGTCTAGAAGGCAGTCGGCTACTACCTTTTTTTTTGGGGGGGGGGGTTGTTAGGAATTTAATGTACATGTTGTGAAATGACAGAGGTTGAGGGATCTTGAACTTTTAGGCGAGATACCAACGATTTTTGTATTTTGTTGAATGACTCGGGGAGGTGCAGGAAGAGATTTTGCAGGGTCTGGGGCATCCTGTTAGCTCCCCCAGTGATGTCCGGGCCCCACATAGTATGTACCACAATGTTTAAAAATGTTGTGTCGGTAACTTGAATCGTGAATCGTCTTTGTTCGCATAGTTCTCGAGAAAACTGGAAAATTTGTAGAAGATATCTCTTTCGTTTTTGAAATTGTGTGAACGAAGATACCACAATGTTGTTACCGGCGTCTACAGTCTACTTCCTCGAGGAATTTATTTACCATTAGACACATTTTCGGGGGGGGGGGGGGGGGGGGGGACAACGTGGCTCCCTTCCCTGAAGCACTGCTCTTCCCTCTACCTTCTGCTTATTTATGGTTTTTTTTTTGCAGTGTGTAAAATAAGTTTGCAATGAGAGTCCACTTTAACAGCCATTGTAGTTCGGCCGTAGATTTTGGGTGGTTTCAACCATCATCCTTCAAGCCTTTGAACTCAAAATTATTTTAATAAAAATGACTACGTTGCAACTACAGCCACAAATTTTGCCCTTACAATGCCCAACGCAGGCCGTGAAACAAAGGGGTCCACTAAGGCTTTAGAGGCCAACCCTCCTCTCGTCAGAGTGGTAGGCTACCAGTCAACTTGGATGCCGCATAAACTCCTGCAACGACTAAGGTACATACCGTAGGTTTATGGAACGTACATCTAAAAGTTGTCAGATTGTACGAAAATTTAAGGTGTGTAACTGCTGTCATTTTATTGAAAAAAGAAAAAAAAGTATACCTAAAGTCCAAGGTTCTCGAGCCTTTACTTAAGGACAATTTCATACTTTCACGGCTCTGCTATATTTGCTGCGGTGTCCCTTTTTCTATTGTCAAAAAAAAATCAGAGCATAAAGCTTGCATAAAGCCAACATATTTTATTTTTACAGTGGCATAAAGCTGGTTGTATTATGCTTTGTTAAAACCAACATGTACTGATGATTACACTTTATCGCCATCAGGAAGGCTCCAACCACCACCCACGTTGCAGAAAGTATTTCTAATGTCTATCTGCCAAGTTATTTTCCAAAGTGCGAGTTCTCTGCTGGGGGTTGGGGGGTTAGCAGACTTCAATAATGCACACTATCTGCACATTTTGGATAAGCCACTAAAAGTATATTAAAAATGCCATCTCACCCGACTCTTCAATTTATAATACAGAGCTCACTGAAGAGCCAGAACACAAATGGAAGTTAGTGCCACAACCTGAAAAATACATAAGGCGACGACAACGACCGCCCGTTTCAAATCTAACGCTGACAAATATAGTCAATCCAAGCTTTTAAAATCAACTGTAAAAGTATGTTTATAAAGGTGATTTCCAGGGATGGACCGATATGACTTTTTACCGATACGATACCGATAATAATAAATTACGACTAAAAGTTTAAATTCCGTACAAATGCAACTTCAGTTTCAGGTTTTGCATGGCTTCCAACTGTTGAGATTATCCAAAATGTTCTGCGCAGCAATAACAGCAATATTATTCTTATTTCTACTTATGGTTTCAGTACATTCATCTTCTCAGATTTTAAGTTGGTCGTTGTAAAACTTACGAGCACTGGAACCATCGCGTGCTACATTTTCATTACAAACTGAGATAATGGCTTTCCTTTTCTCACTCGGTTATTGCTTTTGCCGTGCTTGGTGTCAATTTTGCAGGGAAAACTGTTGCGTTTCTTGGCATAACGAATATCTGTATCGGAAGCCTTGTAGCGGGCCGATACCGATAAATACAAATACCGAGATCAATATCGGACTATCCCTAGTGATTTCGACGCTTGAAAGGAGAGTTTTTTCGATGAACACGAGCGTTTGTAAACATCGAGGAGAAAAAATAAGGCTCGCATTTTGGCGTTTTCAAGCATCGCACGAATGTCAACTGGACCCACATCGGTGAGTAACGCTCGCACGATTAGCTGTTGTATGCTGGGATAAGAAAATGGCCGCATCAACGGATTCCATCGACACCACAAAAAGGAAAACATGGCAGGGCTCCCAGCCAAACTACATTACCTATTGTTTTTATAGGATTCCTAAAGCTCCTATAAATTGTGAAATACTCCTATATTATTCTGTTCCAAACCGAAATATTGCCTTCTTTGCAGTGTGTTTTCTTGCTATACTAATTATTTAGAGCCCAACAGAAGAACATCGATATTCCTCTAATTAATGTTGGTTTACGGTAAGGCTGGTAAACAATCCTGCACTCCCAGTTTTTGGATGTCGTACTGGGGAGATCGGGGAGTGGCAGGATTGTTTACCACTTACCAGCCTTATCGTAAACCAACAACAGGTAGGGGTATCCCCTACAACTCAGGGCACCTGGTAGGCCAGTTAAAAGCAATAGCCCAGAATGAGTTCATCAGAATGGTGCAAAACTCGGCGAACCTAGACGTAGAAATGAAACATCTGTACGAGACCAAAGGAAGGTTCGTTGAGTTAGGCTATCTATCCACCCGGGTGCCTAAACCGAATGATTAGTCGAGCAGTAGGCATGAAGAAAGCTGGAGTATCGAAGGCAGACCACCAACATAAGATCAAGGATGCGGAAGGACCAAGAGTGGCAGTTACATATATAGATGGCATTACGGACACAAAGTTCAAGGTGTACTTAGAAAAATGGTTTTACATCATATGTCAAGAACACTTAGGGCCTGAAAGATCACCTGATGAAAAAGCATGCCTATCTGATGCCATAACAAGAAAAAGAAGTGAAGCCAGTGTGCAAGAAGATGAAGCCCTGAAGCACATTAAGAACACCCGTGAAGGCGTTTAGAGTTCCATGTGGGAGAGACAAGAAAAGGTATACGCACGACGGTCAAGCAGCACATGGATGACACCAGGAATGAAGTTGTAACGAATGGCATAGCAGTCCACCACAAGGAAACTCGACACCAAATCGACTGGAAAGGCACTGACACTCCTCAAGTCCAACTCTAACAATGATGTGTATCTGAGAAGCCTTGAGTCCCTGGATATTCAACACCACAGCCAAGAGAAGGCTGTGCTGATGAATATCCACGGACCTTCAAACCCCGGCATTCAGTTCCTGCTGAGAGGAGAGTTTAATGGGTTGCTGCGGGAGACGTGGTGCACTGGCCTGCAGGTTGCGGAGGCTGTGGCCTCGCGCCGCATTCCATCGAACGATAGCAGCAGACGAACGATCACTTCGAAGAAAGCGGTGATGTGGTACTTGGTAGCCTGATGAAGACAGTCGTTCTGAGCCCTTCCAACTCCAGAAACACCTGACTGTCGAAAATTTGCGTGGATATTGGAACGGTAAATATCCTTTACTTTGAAATCTAAGCGTAAAAAAAACGTAAACATAACCGACATTCTAAAATTGCTTTACTCATGTTAAAAATTTATACAACTGGAAGCTTTTTATGAGATTAGGATCTTGTATTCACCATTACTGCCGAACAAAAAAAAATTGTTTGGTTTACGGGCGAGGTTGCAAATTGAAGCACCAGGCGACCAGGCATTTTATTTTATTTTTTATTTTATTTAACTGACCATATTTCTTTGACATGTACCTAGCTCAAAGCTGAAAGTTATATGTAGTCAGCCTAAAAAATATATAATATTGCTAATAGGCCTATGGTATTTATGTCATCTAATATTCAACGTTTTTTAGTTTTTGTCAAATGACTTCTTAGTGGTATGAGTTAGAGTTTTGAAATTGGCACCATTGGAAAACAGCTCGTTTCGAGACGGTTAAAATGGTGTACTGGAATGTCAAAAACAGTCAATATTTGGCGAAAATGTGATTTTTAGCTGGTGAACCAAGATTCAAATAAAAAGTTATGACCCGCGATAATTTAAATCACACAATTAACTTTGCGTGGCCTAAAGAACCTTTTTATGCTTAAAAAAAAAATAAGCACCCTCACCCCGCCTTACCATTCTCTGTACAAATAAAAAATAAAATCCGTATGCCTCGACTTTTGGAAATTATTTGACTTTGTGAGGCCTAAAGTTCTGTTAGTTTATAGATCGAGAGTTGGCATATTTTGTTGCCGTGAACTAAAACCAGACTAATGACAACCAAACTTGACGATTTATTTTTTACATGTTGGCTTTAATTGTTTTATTTGTTTTTTATTGTATGTTAAACAAAATTTAAATTGAGTTTAGAGAGAAAAAACCCAGATGTGACTGACTGATAACAACCATGCTTGAATAACATTTTCTGACATTTTTTTTAACATACCGTAAATCATGTATTAAAAGCCCAGTTGAAGCTAAAGCCCACCCCTCAAATTGTTGTTTTTCTACGAAAAATTACCTAAAAGTTATATGACATGAATAAAGATAGTAGTACTGCTTGCTACGTTTACTGGCCCCTTCTCCCTCCCTGTAGTAATAGCGGACTCTTCCTTTAGCTTCTAGCACCTGCACAAGGCCTGGGCATCTATCCCCAACACCTCCTCCCTTCTTCACAGCAATTAAAAGGATGTGAAAATTGGTCTTTCAGAGATCGTTCAAAAGCTTTGAATTTTCTGTAATAGATGTTCAGGAAGGTTAGAAAATTGATAATGCTTCATTTAAAGCCCACCCCCTATTTTTGCCAAATTAACTGCAACTGCATAAGCCCATGGGCATTTAATCCATGATTTACGGTATTAGGTTTAATTAATGATTTTACATTTTAAACTAAATTTACCGCTTTTTTTACGTTGGTTTCATCTTTTTTTTTATTTTGCTTTCGTCCATTGTTGTATTCTGTTCACAATGGACGAAAGCAAAATTTAAAAAAAGATGAAACCAATGTAAAAAAATGTGTAAACACAGTTTGGAGGCTGGAAGAAATTTTGTTTAATTTTCTTTCCGAGAGCCTCCATCACTTGGCTTGGTGCCGACCTTCTGACATTGGGTATGGAGCACATGAGATTTTTGGGGCCAATTGGACAACTTTAAATTTTTCCTGCGTTAGCAAGTTTTTGTAGTACTGTACGTATTAAAAACATAGGAATGTCTTCAACTGATGCCACTGCCATTTGTTGACTACAAAAAAAAAAAAAAAAAAAAAAGATCTTCAGAAAACTTTTGGCTAAACTAACCAGAGCATGATCAGAAACACCTGCTTTGACAGAAACACTTTCTGTGGCAGCCACTAGAGAAGTGAAAACTAAGTCTAAACAATCTGTCTGTCTGGCAGTTTCTGTTTACAATTTCTAGTTTCTGTATTATAATTAACGACATGTGGGGCAAGAATTTTTAGGACATTGGTAGTTTTCCTGAGTTCTGTTAAGAACTTTAAATATCTATCATAAGTTTTTATTTTGTGGGTAGCCTACGCCTATCGCTTATCAATAGTGCAAAAATAAATATGCTCGGTTAAGTGGTGGTTAAGACTTCAGAAATGAGCCAATTATTTTTTTTTTGAATAGGCCTATCTATTTTTCAATATCACAAAATTAAAAATGCTCAGTTATGACCTGAGAAATGAGCCAATACTTTTTTCTTTTGGGGGGGGGCTAACATTATTTACATTTTTTAGTTTCTCAATGTGGAGGATCATGAACACAACTGAACACAATATTGCATATGGTTCACGCACCTGTGTAACACTTCTAAAACTACGGTGTATGTACCAAATTTGTCTTTCAAGCTAAAAAAAAATATTATAACAAACCACTTGTACACTAGTCTAAGGTAAAATAGCAAAGTAAATACAGTTGCAGTTGCTTGCCATTTATATATTTTTATTAAAAAAAAACTCAATCTTGAGCACTGTTGCTGTAACTTTCTTCTGTAACGGTAAATATTCACATCTATCATACCCTAGTTTAGTTGCGCTACGTTACCACTTCACTAGTTTTTCTTACAAATGTTCACATTTTCAATTCACAACTGACGATACCGGCCTATAGTCCCCAGAAACTCTAGGACCATGTACGTCCGACTTCATTCACAGATTCTGTCTTGCTTGTTCATAGTTTGTACTGCTCAATTTGTCAGCAGATAAAAAGTTCACATTAAAAATACTGTAGTGGTTTTTACTCTGAAAGCTCGTATCGATAAAAATGTCAGTCCAGAAAATTTAACGCACAATTTCAGATATCTCACCAGATTCTTGCAAATTTTCAACAAACAGTATTCGTCTGTTTTCGTCAGGCACTAAGAGATTTTTGTAGAGGTTGTAACTACATTGTTTTGGATATCGTGATTCGAAACCGGCGCTAGGGTTGTGCGGTTTTAATATTTTGGGTTCGATTCGATTTCGATCGATTTTGGGGAAGAACATCTCGATTTCGATTATTATTCGATTTCGAAATTCATTTTTTTTTTCTTTTTCGATTTTAAACTTTTTTTTTCAATTTCTATCAACAAGGGCTAGCCTTTGAAAAAGATATTAATTTTAATAAACTCCTATAAACTAATGTTACTCCAATACATTGAACTTTGAATTATGTCTTCATTTAATGCGCAAAACTACATTTTGGTTTTAACACACTCCCCCTTTTGAGTAGCACCATCCTTAGATTTTATTTAGTCAAATTAACTTCATATATTGTGCAAGTTTGGCAAGTTATTGCCTCTTAGTTGATTGCTAAACTTACACTGGCAATGACTACACTATTTTAGCAATGATTAATATGGTACCATGCACAGTTGCCATATAAAACGAAGTCATTACACATTTTTTACTAAAGTTAATGCTTTACTTGATTCAAATTTTTTTGTTAAACTTTATTCAGTGTATTTACTTAAAATTTTTCATAAAATTGAAAATAATTCATCTCGTTACTCGGTGGGAATCTCGTTAATCGATTTTTCGATTTTGATTCTGACGGATTCGATTCGATTTCGACAGCATAATAAAATCGAAATCGAATCGAAAGTTTCGATTTTCGCACAGTCCTACTCGGCGTGACCCACTGCATGCGTCGGGCCTACTGGATGCGTCTGGCTCACTGGATGCGATAAGCCTACTACACGCAGCAGGTCCTCTCTCCCATCGGTTTGAGAGTCTCACTGAAAAATCTTTTTACAGTAGAAATGTGATCCCCCGGATTAGAAGCACCTTGTGTATTCATTAGAGTAGCTCCATTTTTTATATGTTGCTGAATGGCCAGGGACTATCATATGGGACGTTGGAATTTTAGCAGTGTAGACGTTTTGATCCATCCAATCTCATGCTTCGTCTCCATATGATGGGATGCAATGCTGTTTCTTGTGTCTTTATTTTTCGTATCAGCCATGTGTTGTTTAACTCTTTCTAACTCCCACTCGCGTTTCTCCAATGTAAACAGCACTGCACTCATCACATGGCACTCCGTACACTCCTTTACGTGTATTTGGGATCTTGGACA
>JAHWFP010169423.1:23641-83361 GCA_023313725.1 Lithobius niger
ACATGGCACTCCGTACACTCCTTTACGTGTATTTGGGATCTTGGACAAAACATCCTGGTCTTCCTCGCACGTCACGTTAATCTGTTTTTTCAGCAGTTCGTCTTTGAAAGTTCATTAGTGATCAGACAGTTTCTGCTTAGTGATCAGAAACCAGTCACCTTTACCAGGTAAAAATATGCCCCAGGGAAACAAGTGGCGCATTTTATGTGTAGCCGATGAAATCGCTTGCTTCAAGTTACAGGTCTGGAAAAATATGAAATAAAAAAGTTATAAACAATGTATATCAAATTCAGGAACACATAAACGTGAGGCTAAGCTTTTTAAATAATGATTATCAGTCAAATTCAAAGAAACATATACTTCTTGTACCGTATTGTGCAAATCTTCTTCAGGCGCTTCCACACATGTGTTCCTTATAAATTAAAGTTTAGGCTACATCCCGTGAAAAAAAAAGTTCCTAATCGCTTCAAACACGTCGTACGTGAAGACCTAAGCTACTACCTTGTGCACAGATGGAAAGCAGCCGAAAAATCCAGGAGACTACAACTGCCAAATTCCAAACCAAGCGTGAGCCATAGGAGTAAAATAAGTACAATGCCTGATGAAGACAAATTTAATATTTTTGATATAGGCTACAGTATTTTCGTAAAGTTTGTTACTTAGCCAAAGTGAATGATGCTGATCAGACCACATTTTTATACTTTACACAATGGTTGTAACGACTACTTTTTGCTGGGACAGTGCCAAAACATGTTTTTTACCATGCATACAAAATCTACCATACCCGAGGGCAGAAAGGGGTGCGACTATGATAATCTGGCACAGTCACAGACAAAACGTGCCGTTTTGACCAAATTTCTGCCGTTTCGCCAATTTTTGACTGATTTGGACATTCCAATACACCATTTTAATCGTCTCGACGAGACCTGTCCGGGTCACTCCCCCAAAACTCACTATTTTGTGTCCCTCTACTCTAAAACTTAATATGTTGGTTTTTTTTTACTGAGGAATCTATTGAGAGTTGTTAAATACATGATTTGCCATTACAAACTAGAGTTCTCATAAGCTCTCTTATTGAAAAAAATAATAATTTAGCTGCGTAATAATACAAAAATTCCCTACCGTCCCGTGTCCCTTTTGCCATTTTCTCACTTCAGTTTGCTACAAATATTTGCTGGGTTACATTAAAAGTATAATCCCAAGTATATTTTTCTTTTGTGGACTTTCTTTTACAGTTTTTAAAAAGTGTTACAGTTGTAGGAAGCTTATTTTTTTTTACCAAACCAAAAGTTGCTTGTCTCTCTGGTTTTCATTCACTACCGGCCCCTAAAGGAAATTGGTGTAAAAAATAGTCACCAGATGGCAGCAGGGTTGGAATTTTGTGTGAGTCAGCTCACCACACCATCTTCAGGCAGTAGCAGCATCCACTTCCAGTGTTCAACTTAAGATAAATTTATGGCAAGTTTTGTAAGTTACCAATATTCAAGCATGACTTTATTATTGGAATTCCGTTCCCATACTGATCTGGAGTAAAGTATGCGTTATCACTTCAAACAGACAACAGAATTAAGTGCCATAACTGCACCATCTTGGAAAAGTACTATGAGCGCATGTTCAGTTAGGCCTTTTGAACCTGGGTAGCTTTGTGATGAACAAATTTCCCTACCTTTATGCAGCATTTTCTAAGGGACGGTAGTGACCAGATGAGGACAGTAAGTCAAATTTTATACATTTCATGAAAATAAGCCATTTTGCCTAAGAACTACGCCTGAAAGAAGCTAGGCTACGTGGAATTTTACGTGAACCTGGTCATGGAAAAGGTCCTGCAGACGGTCTTCTTAAGTCTACTGCTGATCAACTTGTTTTTAGAAAATTGTCATTTTAGTACTAATTTCAGTACTGCTTTTTGTACTAATTTTGAGTGCTACTTATTATTTAAATAATGTAGGTTAACATATATTCACAGGTAAAAAGATGTTACTTAAGATTTGAGTCAGGTTCGTCAGCAAACTTTCTTTATCGGCCCATAATGTTCCTTGCCACCCAGTCACATTCCCTACCATCCCGTTATATTCCCTACCGTCCCTGATCAAAAGTAACTGAATTCTATACTTGAACTACAGAAATCTAACATGCTATGTTTCTTACGTTAGTGAAATGAAGTCCTTGATGTGTTAAAATTACCACAGTAGTGTTTGAAAGTGGCGTTCGCACTAAAACTTGACTTTTACCATTAAAAAAATGACAATTTTCTAAAAAGCTAACTTAACATTCAAAAAATGCCAAGTAACTTGAGTATTTTGATGAAATTTGATATTGTTAACAGTTGGTAGGCATTAGTTCTATCAAATTACAACAAAAAAGAGGATAATTTTTTTTCACTACTCTGCTGTTTGACATTTTGTAAAGGGGACGGTAGGGACTTTTTTTAGGTTAGCTGATCCTTCAAGAAGCAGTATGTCAAAAGCTAGCTTAGATTTTTCTATGCAGCATGTTAACTAGTGTACCTAAGACATATTTGTAACAGTAAAAAAGTAAAACACCACTTAGGGAGACAATTTTATTTTTTAAATTTCCACCAGCCAAAATAGTGAGTGTTGTGAGAATGACCCGTCCGTTGATGGAAGAGCCACATCAATAGAACAAAGCACTGAAAAGTTATTCAGTAAAAACCAATAAATATGAACGTAGCCATACGAAAAAACAGATTAGCTAGCTGCAGACAATTTTCCCCTGACAACTGGTGTCGCAGACAGTGGCAGAAAATTCTGCTTTGGGGCTACCATAGTGGCTGGTATCCAGAATGTAAAATTGTCTGATGAAAAGCGTGTTTTCAGATGAAACTGTACAATAAATTACGTAACATGTCGGATTTTGTCGGGTATCCTAGATACCACGATACGGTAGATTTTGCATGCACGGTTTTTACCGGCTAAAACTGGCAAGCTGCTTCATATGCTTATTTTCACATTAAAAGATGTTCTTCTCGCAATATCTATGCAAATTTTCGACAGCCGGTCGCATAAATTTTCATTGATATATTTTACTGAGAAAATAAGGTATGAAAAAGGTGAAAGAAGTTAATATGGATTTTCAAAGTAATTCATATGAGACTCAGATTTTTCACAACGAATTTTACAAATTTTGCAAAAAAAAAAGTCAGGTTTCCGCTTAATTCTAAAATTGTTAAGTGGAGGGAGGGTCACATTACATGGTCACATTACCACCAAAACTGTTAGTTGTGTGGATCAAAACGTTTTGCCCTTCCACACCTCTTGATATTACACGGTAACTAATTACGAACTAGTGTTTTTTTAATTAATTTTTATAGCGTAGCATTGAAACCTTGTAGACTCGGGTAAGGCTATCAGTCAGGAGTGGATCAAGACTATTGTTGTGGGTACTGTACTAAAATTGTCGCAAGTTTAAGTTTATTGCTGTGATGTTAAACGTTATCTTGTTTTCAGTTTAATTTAAAAGCCTAACTTTACCTGGGGGGAAGGTCAAAATTGGTTTCTTTTACATTAGTGAAAATATACACTACCTGTAAATTTCTACATTCAGTTCATGAATGCTCTGTTACCCTGTAGGCATCAAAACTCTTTAGATACGCCTTAGCCAGCCATCTACTTCTCCTCTCGATATGTCATGTTGGGACTCAAGAAGGGAGGTTGGGTGGGTTTACAGTTAGTGTATATTTTCACTTAGGCAATAGAAAAGAATTTTGACCTACCCCAGATAAAATTGGTCTTTCTAGTTGCCGGCAGGAAAATATGCTCTACCTGTAAATTTCTGCATTTACAGTTGACCTCGTCAATCACTGGTGGCGGGCGCCGGGCACCATACGACAGGTTACCAAAGGTGTGAGATGGGTTCCCAAATGAGACAGTCTTTCGGAGATTTCAATGAGCTGAGGCTATATGCAACTATCTTCTGCAGATTTTAATGCGCAAAGGCAATTTGCAATGGGAAGGAAAGTTCCATTGCTGAAGCGAGTCGGTTAGGATGTTCAGGGCGAGTTTTGATTGCAGAAAAGAATGGGAAGGTGGGGAGGTTTGGGGTGGTGTTGAACAGTCTGGAGTTGGTTTTGTTGTGTTTGTTGTGGCATGACATGAAAGTTATTCGTCATGAAAAGGTTTGGTTAGCGTTAAAATGGTCATGAAGTTAAAGCGAAGTAGTTTCATTTCGCAGGTGGACTGTCGTTCAGGTGGTTGAGTTTGAAAGTTCACTGGAATGAATTGTTGCAGATAGTTTGGGTGCAAGCTTGTAGGTGCAATAGAGACACCTGATTTCCTGAAAGTGCCCGTTTTTTTTTTTTTGGAGTTGTCGAAAGGGTTGAAACTTAAGGCCTTGAGGTGAATGAGAAACTGTTGCCTTTGCACGAGCTCGACAGTCGATGCAAGGGAATTGTCGAGTGCAGGTAAAGGCAGCCTTTTCATTTCTGCCTTGCAGGGTTGGAAGACAGGTGCATTGTCAAATTGCCACACCTGGCGAGCGATGTATTTTTCCGGTGGCATTGCTTGGTTGGCCCTGATGCACTCCTGGGCGATGCTGAAGTGTTCACGGCGAGCGAATTCCGGGAGAACCGGTGGTTGTTGATGGATAGGGTTGGAGGTCGTGATTCTGCAAGGACAACAGAACCTTGTTGGTATTGCAAACGTGTGAGGATTTCACAGTTTGCATGGCGTGGTGCATTCGGGATACATTTGGTTTTACAGGAGGTTGAGGACGGTGAAATTTGAAAATAGGATGTCTGGTCAGACCTGAAGAGGGGAGGAGTGACAGTTTCCTAAACGTGGCGTCGGCTAGTTCCACACGACGTCGAAGGTGATCGTAGCTGGTGGTTAGATTGAGTTTATATGCGGAAGTAATTTTCACAGCATCGGCGAGTGTGGTCTTTAGGAGTTTGGCGAACCCAGAAAGGTTAGAGATGGTGAAACCTTAGAAGAGGGTGTGTTTGATGCAAGTGCTCACTTGGCGGCAAGTTCATGGGCTTATTTTTCTTGAATTTGCGTTGAACGAACCATGCAGCACTATTTTTCTTGCATATCAGCGGCCAAACCATGGGTTCGATGGACAGGTCTATTGAGCAGAAAGGGCGATGGTCCAAGGAGTTGACAGGCCTGGTGTAAGTGGCAATGCACACACAGAGCAAGCAGCCGGAAGTGTTGGAAGACATGGATGTAGGCTAGGTCAATTTACAAGATTCAAGTCATTCAAAATCCTGTGGAGTGCATGCTGTCACTTGACTGTATGGGGAGAAGTGACTTCGTGAAGATAAGAAGGTAAAGCGCTTTAATGTAACCATAATGAGCTGGTTGAGTTGTTTTCCCCAAGAACCAGTGGTTGGAATGGGTTAGAGAATGACTGAGTTGTGCAATTGTTGCGGGTTTCCCATTTTTTTTTAGTCCTGATGTCAACCATCTGCCTGTTAGATGTAGCCATGTAGAGAAAACGACCTTTGGTGAGGGATGTTTGGTGGCAACACGACGATCGAAGGAGGTCAGTGGAGATGTCGGTTAGGTTAGGAAGGACGATGTGTAGATGATACTGCAACCTTGCTGGCAGGGGCAAAGAGAAAAGCATGATGGTGGTTAAAAAATTTAACCTCATGATGAAAATCCTTGACTTTCCGCGTTTGTCAAACTAATTCAGATCGCATTCCTTGCATTATTAGGAAAAATGCACTTGCCTTACAGGGACTGGTCAAGAAAGGGGAATGACATTAATGGAACGAAATTAGAAACGCACTTAACATGTACGACCCATTTTACTTAGGCCAAGAGGGATATTGAGGAAGATTAATTACCTGAAATTACCCAGATTTCTGGGTTGAAAGTCACCTTGATGAGGCAGCAAGACATACAGTGGTGACATGTTAAATTCAACTTAGACAGCATATAATGGTGGAGCACATAACATTGTGGTGAAGATTTTCCAGCTTTTGCATTGGAAGCAAATTGTCCGAGGTTAGGAACGAGTGCCAGAAGAAGGTGGTGGTGACACACACAAGAATTGCGGTGTTGTGGCCTAGTTAAAACGCAACACCTAAGAGGTGGGCTTAAAGCGTTGGATTTAAAAGGGTTTGAAAAATACTTGGCCAAATGCAAGTAATTAGTTACAGCCGTTCTATCAATGAACAGCCAAAAGTGAGGGACAGTAGTTGTCAAGGGTCAAAATCTGCAACGGTGTTAGGAAAGGGACAGCTGGCATGCCGATAGGTTTGCATGGCAGTCACAGACGCAAGATGACGGACAGCAGGCTTAGATATGTTGCGCAGGTCTGCAGGGCAGGTAGGATGAGAAGCGTACTGGTCCGGAAAAGCATCAGCGACGAGGGATAGCCGGCTTCAATGGACGAGGGTTGCAAGGGACAGCAGGCTTCGATGGACGAGGGTTGGCAACAGTCGGTGAAGTCCGATGAAAAGCGGCAAAATGAAGGTTGAAAAAGTCCGTTGCCGGAACTCGGCGAGGAAGAGCTGGAAATTTCGGTCAGAGAGGGACAGAAGGCAGCAAGAGAAGACGTGAGCAGCAGTTTGTTGGTTGAAGTGGGAACTGCAGTCGCAGAAGGTCGGTGATAAAAGGTCGTGATGGCAGCAACGATGGACAGCGATCGGCATGGAGGTGGGTGGCAGTCTTGATGGTCGGGTGCGAGACGATGAGAGTAGCCAACAGAGGTCTTGCCGTGGGGCGGGAAAAATTGGTGACCACCCCGGCAGATGCTGAGTCGGCCAAAAAGGTGCTGATGCACGGCGAGGGTAAGCAGCGACAGGCGAGGTCACGATGGCTGCAAAGACGATCGAGGGAGCCGGTTGGCATTTGCAGTGAAGCGGGCGGAAGGCACAAATGTAGAATACGGCCAAATAAACAATTAATTGTGGAGTGCATGGATGCAACAACTCATCCACGCAAGGGCGAAAGATGAACTTGTCTTCAGACGGAGGCTGGATGAAGGACGAAAGCGAAAGATTAACTTGTCTTCGGACGGTCGTCATGTCCTCCCATGGTCGATAGATTATGGGCGAGGGTCTTCGAGACGAGGGCTTCTTCAGGGCGAAAGCGAAAGACGAGGATGGTGACAGCGGCGATGTGTCTTGGCCGGAGGCTGGAGGAAGACAGATGGCTGACTGACGCCGTAACACCATTTTACGGAGGGTCTGCGCGTGCTGGCACATGCGCAGATGGGTAGCCGAGCTGGGCATATCTAAAGAGTTTTGATGCCTTCAGGGTAACAGAACATCTGGGAACTGAATGCTAAATTTACAGGTAGTGGATATTTTCCTGCCGGCAAGTAGAAACAAGCAGAATGTATTACATCCCCCCCCCTGCCATGCCGGTGCAAGAGGGGGGAGCTGAAGGGGGGAAAATAAGCAGGAAGGGGCAGCGACCCTCAATTCTGGATCTGCCCCTGATGCAGATTGGTTTTCTTATCACCGGAATTATTTTGAATCTTCTATTAGGTTAGGTTAGATTAATTTGCTCAGATCGAAGTTCACACAGCAGTGTGTGGGCGCTGTTCGTATGGGAGCATTTTCTTTACCTGCATAAAATTGCAGTTCGTATTGTCCATTCATGCCCTATAAAACTCGGGCCGCGTTTACAGTAGGGCGAGTAGGCTATTTACAGAAATGTTTTTTTTTAATACGATCGGTTAAGCAAAAATATGCACCAAAATTTAATCAAATTAAGTGAAAATAAAAAGAATTAATTTCTTCCTCAAGAGAGAAGAAAAACAAATTTAAAGTTACGTAGAGCAACAATTATCAGGCGTGCCCATCTCCCCAATGGGTGGGATGCTTGCCCCCCCCCCCCCCCCACAAAAAAATGCAATGTTGCAAATTGTGTTATTTACTGCTGTGTCTCCTAGTTTGGGGGTTAACGAGGGCAACCCCCTTGAAACTGGGACTAAAATATGAATTTAGTCATCCTAAAGCTAAAGGGAGTGATTTCCCGCATTTTAAGACTAGTAACGAACAATTTTTTTAATTTCCTTCCCCCAACCCCCAACAACAAAAAAAAAAAGGCTACAATGAGTTGCTCTATAAAATGAACAAAAACCTGGGCAGTAATAAGGGTTTGTAATTAGTCTTCTAACAATTTCAACATTTTTCAGCAATAATGTAAGCGTATGGCAGTATTTTTATTCAATCAACTTTACGAACTATACTAAACTCGGATTAGTTTTGCTATTTCCGAACTAGTTTTGCTTTTAAAATTTAAGGTGCTTTTCGAAAACTATTTCATGCTGATCTCAGATATCATAATCACTGTATTTATAAAAATGTAGATTCTTTTTTAAAACGCTGGTATTTGGTGGCTGCAGTACAGCTTGGCTATCTACGTTCCGCGATGTTGATTGGGTGAGTCCATTCTAGCGGGGAGGGAAGGTAGACGATTAAGCGATAAATAAGGGCCAAACTAAATTAACAACTGATCAGCTGCTACATGAAATCTGAAACGGACGGTTGATTTTGAAGTCAATTAACCGCAATGTAAAACTGGTTAGCCGAATTTTACGAAGTTAGGCTTTTCGTTGGAAATTCTACTAATGTTGCACGACCTAAAAAAAAACAGTAACAGGAGATTTAAGAATATAACGTATGGTTTTAAATCATGTTGGCTTTTAAAATATGTATGTAAACGTTTATCAACGATGGCTATCGTTACTGATACTTGACGATGTTTTGCTATAAAATATAAGTTGAAAGTTTAAACTAAAATTTTAGGAGGCCTAACGTGTACGAGCTAATCTTTCGGTAATGAGATATAGCTAAACGATTTCACCACCAAAAACCACCATGTCACACAATTATTAATGAAATAAATCCTAAGAATTGCTTACCTCGAGAATTATCCTGTCTTTCGTCGACTCCTTTCTTGCTAACCCAATCGGCGATACAGGTCCGGCTGGCGTAAACAATCATCAAACCCGATCGCATTCCTCTGTTGAAAATGCCCACACCAAATCTTTGTAGCAGCCAAATACATCGATGACTGGTGATAAAAGTTACTGTCTTCAACCATACAACTTCAAAATAAAAACTAGACTTCAACTAGCAAACTACGACGATGTTATGTGACTTTTCTCAACAGGTGGAAAACGTGAGCGAGATCTAATTGAAATCTGAAACCGTTACGCCACAGCAAAGTTCGAGAGCGCTGATTGGTTGCTATGACGCGTAGATGTCGAATCAGGGCTTATCTCTGCCCAACTGCCTGGATACGGACAGACGCTAGGACGGACAAACAGGAAGAGGCAAAATCGACGCGTGGTGCCCTCCAGGGACCAAGTAGAACACTACAACGGACGGATCTAAGAAGTGGCACGATATCCAACTGAAACAAACTCTGACCCAAACCCCCTATAAATTCTTGCTTACGTATATACCTTTGTTTTGTGCAGCCAAACATGGCGTTGGCGTAGCTCCGCCCTTCGTCTCCGCGCTGATTTTCGGAGGCAAAGTAGGGGGCTTGCGCGAGCTACTTTTCTTATTGGCGCTCGCGCCGCTAGTAACTTTTGTAAACGATGGCCACATGCTTCTTGCTTGCACGTGGGCTTCGTGAGGTACTAAGGAATAGAATTTTGGTCACTTGGCGCCTACTGGACTCGCTGAAATTAAAACAGATTCGCATATCATCACTGGGTGTCGGGAGTGAAGGGGGGCGGCGACGCTATTCTTCCCCAAACAATTAACATGTTATTTACTACATAAGGTTACATTGCTTTCACCACAAGGACATTGGCATAGCCTTATGGGCTCAATAGAATAATGATTTTTTTTTTATGATTGGATATATGAAATACCACAAGGGATATAAAACACTTCGGTTGATACAACACGATGAGTGTTGCGAATGTCGGCTCTGTCAATGTATTGGTTACGAAGCCTAATGGTCGGATCGTACACTCGTCGTCCGGTATTGTGCCAATTGCAAACAGTAAAGCAGTAAACAGTTAAGCTAATTGCAAACAGTAAAGTAATATTAATTATGCAAATTAGTCTTAATTAGCATATACTAATTGGGGACCATTAACCTAATCAATGTACTGCTTAATTAATCAATCAGCCATAAAACACTTTTAGTATTTTACGTCTTATAGTAGGCTAGGCTATAGCCTGGTTCTGGAGGTTGCTATCCAGTCAGCTTAGGATCCGTTCCCACTACACCATGTCCATATCCTTTTATGCACCACATTATGGGCTGCTTTCGACACACTTCATACCTATCTCACTTCCTCCTCGTTCGACTTTATTTCTCGTAACATATGGCGCTACTGAGTCACTTTTTCTTTGGATCAAACTTGGCCTTTCGCCCCTCTTCATGGCCGTTCTGTCCCTCTGTCATGTCTACAAACTCCTACTACCTCACCAACCAGCTGTCTGTATTATGATCCGACAACATAATTGTGCTTCGAAATATGCTCTACCTTCTGTGTTTACCACAATCCGCCTTACGGACACCGTCCGCTTCTCGCATCCGCCGCAGTCCACCCCGTCATGCGTTCACCTTTCTCAATCATCCGTCGGACACTATCCACTCTTCACGTCCACTGATCTACAGGACTATTCATCATCCACCTGCTATGCTTCCCGTGCCTTCGTTCCCCGTCCTGCGGACGGTAGCCAATACTCAGTTCTTCCAGTGCCATTTGCAACGCCATCCGCTAGTCCGTCTCACACATGGGAGCACCATCTTCTCAGCAAGATTGGCGATTTCGGTATTTCTTTTCTGATTTCCTATCTTGTACCCCACGGTGTTAAGACCCCTGCATGCGGTTCCTTCTTCTGCTTCCTTAACCGTTACTAAATTATGATAATTTACCGCATTGCCTGACCTCGCTTTCCGAAACAGTGGATCGCTCCTCAGCCCGCAAATAGTTTCGGCTATTAGTGAAATTGGTTCAGGACTCAGGGTTGTCTTCGCCAGGGACTAGTTCCCGGGGATGCCTGCTTGTACGCGAGGGGACAGCGAACCTAGCCCTCTTCCGGGTTACAAAGTCTGCTATAAAAGCAGGTAATTTATATTTTCGTCTGCTATAAAAAGACTAAAATTGCAGGGCCTGCACCTGCTTAATTTTAGTCGTTATTGCCTAACCGAAAATATACAATACCTTAACTCCCACCCAGGCCTCCCCTCCATTGTCTAGGTTCTGGGTGAGGAGAAATAATGTCATCGGACGGCTGCACCGAGTATGTATGGCCATTGGCCAGCCCAACCCTGCGCATGCGCAGTAATACTAGCCCAACTGGGAAGCCAACTTTCAAGTCTCTAGGGGAATAAAAGCTCAAAAGGAGGGAAACACTATAAAAACAGGCAATGTATATTTTCGGTTAGGCAATAAAAACTAAAATTAAGCAGGTGCAGGCCCTGCAATTTTAGTCTTTTTCACCAAACCACACTTCTAAGGTGTCTTTTCAATAGTTCGGGTAGGTAGACGTTTCTGCAGATCATTAGCAGTCACCACTGCCTCACCCCAATATTGATTTGGTATACCAACATCGATAAGCATACAACGTCCCATCTCGGTAAAACTTTGATTCTTTCTCTCTGCGACCCCATTTTGTTTTGGTGAATATACTGCTGTCATTTGATGCACAATTCCATGCTCTTTCAAAAATGATTCCAGCTCGTTACAAAGATATTCGCCACCACGATCACTTCTTAGCACTTTTGGCTTTCGCCCAAATTTGGTTAAACAATATTGCACAAAATGCTTGATCTTCTCAGTAGCCTCACTCTTCTTAGCCAGAAGGTACACACTACAGTAGCGGCTTAGGTCATCAATTATTAGTGTTAAAATAAACCGTTTACCACCCATTGTTTGCGTCTGTATTGGCCTGCATAGGTAGCTGTGTATTAAATTGAGAGATTCGGTAGTTTTCGTTGTAGATTTCTTGGGAAATGGCAGTCTGGTCATTTTCCCTTTAATACAAGTATCACAGGAAATTGTCTGTTTGCAATTGTTGATGCAGCCGAGTCTACATACCACTGATATCTATTTTGAACAGAATCATCCGATACTTTTCTTACAGGAAAACAAAATGTTCAACATTGTCGTTTATACCACCAATATCACTAGAAATCGTTTTTGTAGCAATTTTAGCTGGCTGTTGCCCTTCTGACACCCTTTTAAGTTGAGCTTTATACTTAAAACTTTGAAATGACCTGGCTTGTGGCAAAAATGGCAGGTTGCCTTCGTATTTTGCTCGGGTCGTACACTGTTGGTTTGATCTTGAACCTTCATGGCGTATTCTTGCTTACACACAGCAACTGTGACATCATTAGATTCTTTTTGTCGTGTGTATTCACCTAGAATCTTTTAACGAATCATCCCCACGGTTAAGTCAACTTCAGCACGACATTCCAGAGCAGTGATCAATGTTGCATAACTGTTTGGTAAATTAGCGAGCATCATTCCAATTTTAAAACGATCTGTCACAGGTTCACCTACAGCAATTAATTTGTCAGCGATGGATTCAACTTCTTGTAATAAAGATTCGACATTACCATCCTCACTCAATTTCATGCTGGCGAGTTTCACATACATATGTACGGTACATGACCGACTTGCCTTCTCATGATGCGCCTTCAAACTGTCCCATGCTTGCTTTTGCACTCGTGGCTGGGCGTGTATGAACATGTTGGCTCTTTACAATAAGCAAACCAATGGTTCCCATAGCCTTACTATCGGCTGTTGTCCACGCTGCATACGTTGCATAAGTAGTGGCAGGTTTTACAGTGTTTAAAGAAAACCAGGTGTTTTCCCTACGAAGAATGAGTTCGGCTTCATACTTCCAAGATTGGTAGTTATCGTTGTTCAACTTATCAATCGTCACATGTACAAGATCTGGAATGATGAAAAAAAAAACGTGTTGTGAATGTTCACCCTCAATGTTCATAAATTTCGCACTTCAAATACAAATTGTTCATAACCAAATAACCAAAATACAATGATTATTAAACAGTCTTGCAGTGATTGACAGGATGGTCGAAGAAAAACTTAGGTATATTGAGACGCTCATTTAAAAACAACAAGGCATTTATTCGGACATGTTTAGAAAGGGAGGAAGACAAGTAGCGCCAAAAGGAAGTGGTGGCCCTCATGCACACTATAGGTTTCAAAGACAATGTCAGCTGAAACAAAAACCTTGTATCTCTGAACTGAGTAAGCAAATGCAGTAGCCTAAACCTATTTTCATTTACAAATTATTATATAGGCCACTTGTCTTAATATAAAAAGTAAGCCAATAACATACTATTTTTATTTAAAGAGTTACGATTATTATTTGAGATTATTATCACGTTGCATTAAGTTTAAAATAAAACTACATTCTGCTCATGGTGTCTGTCGCTGGTTGTTACATCATTTGCACCTGACGATGCCTCACATACAGCAATTAGTTGACTCACTTCAGGTCCAGCCACCATCCACCTACGAAGTGCTGCGGGGTCCTCCGTCAACCCAGTTGCGCCTCAATCACCTTTGATTACAGCATTATTCTGCTTGCGGGCCTGATCAATTGCCATAGCAGAGAAATGTCTTCTGGGTTGTGAACCACTAAGTTCCCTTTATTACTGCCATTACAGGAGAGAGAGAGCGAGCATAATAGATAGCCATTCAGTAGTGACACCTGATGGCCAAAATGTGCAATGCTAAAACGCTCCAACAAAGTGCGATCACTGAATACATCTAAAACCAAAGTGAAATCAAAACATTACAAATGACTTTGCATGCGATAAAAACGATAACGCTAACACTCCTGCAGCCTGACGATAAGATTCTGGCAACGTCTAAAATCCAGCCGTTTGTTGATTTAATTTATTCTCCTCTATACCACGCGCAATGGCTGTTTGCTGTGACGTGCACATCACGTGACTGAGCTAGTCCAATCAGACGGCCAAACAGCCGTTGTTCTCGTTCGTCATTGGCTAACTCATGGTGACGTCATGTCAAACAGCCATTGCGCATGGTTTAATAGATTTTACTTATTGATGTACGCTATTAATAAAATGTGGGATTTTGGGCAAGTCATCTGATCATTTTATGTTCGTAGCTCCACTCCAGCAATTACTAGTCTTTCATCCAATTTTCTGAAAAATTCAGCAGAGAAAGACTTCGATAACTTTGACAAGGGCGAAACGAAACCGTATTCGTTTCGCCCTTGTCATTTGCCGTAAGCAAGCGTAGCCTAGCTTTCATCCACAAAGTATTCTCTACTGATGAGCCAAAACATGGGCGGAACAGTCTGTCTAGAGGTCTTTGTAGGTGAGACCTAAATGATATTAAATGATCAATTCGATAGCTTTATGTCTGATGTAGTGAAATGCTGCAAGATGTTGCAGTGTGGACTGGAATCCCCCTTTTGTTTTCAATATACTAAAGTTCAATTATTTTATTTATAGGTGCAGATGATGAGGATGAGGATAGTGATTTTATTCCTATGAGCAATCCTTCCAGTCTTAACACTGACGTAGCAGGATCTAATGGAAAGCGTAAAAAACGGAAAAAATCAAAAAAGCGTTAAGAGAAGAAACAAGACTATTTTATTGGAATCGTGGCAACTGATCTGCCATCTTGGTTGTGACATCTTCATTACCAGCATTGCCTTTATTGACCGGAGCAAATCCTGTCATGTAAAAATTGTAATTTTGAATACAAGCAGATGAACAGTTTTGGTCTTTACCAATAAGTCGTCTTCATTACGATATTGGCCAAGCCAAGTTGAAATAGTTTATTTTATTTTACTGGGAACAACTGAAAACAATCCAAGGTTGTATGTATGCACTTGTAAATTTTTCTGGTTGCTAAGTATGTTCATCTACCCTATCACCATCATCATATGAAAATGTATAAATATTAGTATTTACTAATGAAATATTTATTAGTAGTAGGATAGCAAGTACATTGTGATAATGGTAAAGGCAATTTGAAAATGCCTCGTATGTTTTCTTCATATTTTGAGTAAGGATATTATGGTTCAAACAGCCCCCGTTTTTATGGTAATCCTCTCCCTTGATGTTGTATAGATGAACTCAACATTACAAATCTGCTGCTCATGGAATTAAGCTTTTCTTTTTAGGTTTATTTTATCAGGAGCGCATAGAAAACAACAGCAGCGTGTCTCCTTAATTTCCACTTAACTTCTAAGTCAGAAAGTGGTGTGCAGTGGTGTAGAAATTTGTTAGTAGAGGTCTATACCTGCATGAGACGATCCTTTATTTTTAAATAATATGTTTAACATAGAAACAATGTCAAAGTAATAATAAAAAAACTCAACAAACAGACAATCTGTTGTTCGTAGGTAACCCTAGCCAACAATAAAATAGAGCGATATTTTTGTTGCATATGTTTGTTTCGCCTGATACTTTTCAGTTTCAATTTTAGTCAACTTGGCACAAGCACATTATTGCTACACCTTCTGGCGTTAGTACAGCTTATTAAAACATGCACTTCTAACATAGACTAGCCACACATGCTCTTGTTGTTTTCTATATGCTCCTGATTTTATAATAGAGACTTAAGTTTTTTTGAAGTAATGACAAAAGTTATGTTGTTCATGGATTTAAAATGTGTAAATACTGGGAAATGGACATGCAAGTAGTTGCTTACTTTTCTTACTGTGAGATTTCAATATCAGTGAGTAGCCTACTTCAAATAATTTTTTTTCCTTTTTTAAAACTTAAGTTTTTTTTGCACAGGTTAGATTTTTAGGTGCTACATCCGTTCTAGTTCTTGCAGAACTAGCAGCAACTAGCGAACTGAGAAAAATAATTATGCACTAAGTTTATGGGCTATCCATTCATTGGAATACTTTTATTGTTTGACATTAAAAATATTAGAAAATTATTTATACATCATTCATCATGTAGGAGGTTATTTTTTCTCTAATATCACCACAGTACTCAGAATATGTGATTGATTTGTAGTTTTAAGTCATAATGATTTCACATTTTTTATCAAACTTCACTAGTATCACTTCTTGGTTTTGTCGTGCTTAATAATAATTTAAGTGAAGGTGGAAAATGGTATAAGTAGTAAATTCTGCCAATATGGCCAATTATTTTTATTAATAGCAATGTTTAAGACTGCTGTTCATCATTGATTTGTTCAAACCATTTGAATTATTACTAGACTGTCGATTCAAGTTTGCCATAATTTGTACATCTAATGGCAGCAACACATGTTGTACATTATACATCATAGTAATATTTATAGTTATTTGCGTCATTTCTAGTGGTGGTAGTTATAAACTTGTTATTGACGTGTTATGAATTAAATGGGGATTTTATCACATTTTATTCATGGAGCCTTTTTATTAATGCATGATAAGCTGTTCTTGTGACTTATGATGTGCACCATATAAGACATGATTTAATTTTATTAGAGATAAACATATTGTATGAAAGTACTTGGTTTCTAGTTACTTTCCATTGTTTTAACAGGCTAAAAGTATCGTGATTCACACACCAAATGTGGGATTGAAAAGAGGGTTACTGTAAGGTGAACCAAATATTTTTAACGATACGTTCAAATACTACAGTGAATAATATGGTGTCTCACCAAAACAAAGTGACAAAATCATTCAAACTGAATAGTCAATATCGGATACGTGGTATATTTTCTAGACATAAATAATATTTCGATGACAGCATCACAACTTCTGACAACATCTAAAAAAAAATACGGTTTCGGCTATCAGAGCCAAATTTTTGTGGACAGCTGCGACAGTCTTGTGATGCATTTTTGTCACCATACAATTTGGAGGAATATAGTTCAGTAACCACTTTAGTACCGATTTGTTGGGGAACTCAAAACTGCATTCCTATTTGCTAATTTTTCAGATGCCCAGTGTGCAGGGCCGGTTTAAGGCATTGTGGGCTCAAGGCATCGGGTTGTATCAGGGGTCCTAATCTAAACAGGGCTGGCAGGTGACCCTTACAAAAAATTAGGATTTGACCGAGCCCGGGTAAATACCTGACCCGGTACCGGGCTTTGCTATTTTTGACCCGGCTCGGACTCGGTAAAAATTCGACAGAGTACAAACAGGGTAATAATTATTTGTCAAAAGAATTATTTTTATTTTCATAGTTTCACTTATACCTTCTGGATCCCCCTACAACTACTTGCCCGATTTCTAGATATTCATTAATGTGCACAGAAAAAATTAGATAAATTGCTTTAATAGTTTTGGAGGACCAATTTTTTTAAATTATGGGCTGTAAACGAACTGAAATTGAAAATTTCCGTCTGTGTTGAGAAAACGCGTCCGTAAGTCGGCGATAGTAACTCTAAAAATCGTTGTTCCCACCTGATAAGCGATGTGTGAAGGTTTATAGGCTCCTGCAGCTGCTGTTTTAATTTTTTAATGTTATGAAACATCATCTTTCTCGTGATTTTCAACAACGAACTGAACATAAGCGCTCACGTGAAATCCGAAGCCGCCGTGGCAGCTATTGTATAATCGCCCATCAGGCAATGAGAGCGTGCCTAATCGGTCACGTGGTGCCAGCTGGCCAATGAGGAAACGCGATCTTCCAATTGCTTTGGAAAGGCAACTCGAGACCACCAGAAACAGCCTCTTACATTCCATATGAGTGGCCAATGCCGAACGGATATCGAGAAAATGTGTTGAGAGGCACGGATAGAGGGGAATTCAAGCTTTTCAATGAACCCAAGATGGCGGCCCCCAGTCAAATAGTTCGATCGCTACCGCTGTCGAAAATGACCAGTTTCTTGTTCTTGAACTTCCGAAAAAGGAATGAACACCACATTTTTGCAGTTTTTAGTGAGACTGCACTCAACTAAAGTGCTTTTTATAAAAGTATAGACATTGTTAACAACGGTTTGTTTACAGAAATCGATGCACAACATATCGGGTAGCCAGTTTCAGTTTTTAATTGCCGACAAAAATATACATTACCTGTTTTAAATAGCGCTTTTCCTTCTTAGCTTGATTTTTTCCTAGAGACTCTGGAGCTTGCATCCCAGCCGGACTTGTAGGTCGCTTTTCAAACATTTTCACCAACTAGGATTTCTTCTCCTACCTAATGCTCACGCGCAGGTTTGGGCTGTCTATATAACACGGCGCAGCCGTCCGTTTGGCATCATTTCTCCTAGGGCACTCACGTTGTGATCGCCTCGAGCTTTCTCTTCCTCGATCCGGCTCCTCGGTCCGGACCGATCCGGCTACTTGCTACGATCCTGCGTTCCTCCCATAGGACCGCAGTTGTCTGTTTCAGTCTCACGTTCCTCGATGAACGGTGTAGCACCTACTCATCCTTCCTTAGGTTCTGGGAATGGGGGGTCGGGCGCCATAGCTCCGCACACCAGGATCGCCTGGTCCTCTCAATCAATGGACCGACGCCCCGACACTTCCCCCGCCGTCCTTTCACGGCCAGTACGGCAGCCTCTACATCCGCTTTCTGCTACGTTCCCGACAGCGACAACTTGAATCACGGAAGTGTGCCGCCCGTGCGGCTCGGCAGCGACAAGAACAGCGGTCCGTCATCACTTTACTACCAGGATCCGCGGTATCATCACAAGTTTCATTTCCTGCATCCAAGAAAGCAACGGCTCCCAAACGTTCGGCACTGCCGGTTCCACCCTCACAGCCTGTTAAGAAGTCGAAGATCACCGATACAGATAAGGTCCCTGCAATCCCGGGATCGTCAGGAACGCGCCCGAAAGCACGTATAAAGACCGCTTGTTCTCCCTTTGCACCGCCCAAGGTTCCCTTACTGCGGACCAAGCCTTCATGGGGTGCCGATCGCGCGGCCATGTTGCGCCTCTACCGAGCCCTTGTCCGCAGCAAACTTGATTATGCGTGCATGGTGTATGATTCGGCTAGTGACTCGACTCTCCAGATGTTGGACACTGTGCATCACAGTGGCCTGCGTGTGGCGACTGGGGCATTTCGAACTTCTCCAGTGGTCAGCCTCTATGCTGAGGCCTCGGAGCCACCTTTGGCCGTTCGTCGGCGGAAGCTTGCCATTCAGTATGCTGTGCGTTTGCGTGCTGTGCAATCCAGTCCTGCTTGGTCCATGGTTTTTGGGCCAGACTTGCGAGTCGGTAGACGCAGGGTGGGTAAGGGTGATTTCCGCGATAAGCTCCAGCAGTCCTGTCAGGAGATAGCCTTTGAAATGCCCTGTGTCTTGAGGCTTGGGGAGATGCCAGTGGCCCCTTGGCTTGTCCCAAGTGGCATTTTCATTTTCGCTCTGGCGTCCCTCCCAAAGGGTTCCACTCTACCAGCAAGGTACTTGCAGGAGTTCCGGCGGCTGTGTTCTCAGTACGCCGGTTATCAGCGGCTTTTACTGATGGGTCGAAGTCGGACGTTGGCGTGGCGTGTGCTTGTGTGTGTGAGGGAGTAACGGTTGCCCATCGCCTTCCATCGGGCTATTCTGTGTTTTCTGCCGAGCTTTTGGCTCTTGGTTTGGCGGTGGAATGGATCCTTGGCCTTCAGGGCACCCATTTCATTGTCTTCAGCGATTCCATGAGTGCCCTGGAGTCCTTGGCGAATTATAATCCTCGGAACCCCTTGACACAACGTGTCCAAGTCTTGCTATCCCGCTTGTCTGGCCAGCGGAAAACCGTGCTTTTCTGCTGGATCCCGGGCCATGTTGGGATAGCAGGGAATGAGCAAGCTGATTCTGCTGCGAAAGGGGCCCTTTCTGGCCCTCTCGGTAGGGATCTCAGCCTTGTTCCCTCAGACGCCTTTCCAACTCTGCGTCTGAGGTTACACGCTTTTTAGCAAGCCTTGTGGGACAGTCAAGTCGGTAATAAGTTACGTGCTATTAAAGGCACTGTTGAGGAATGGCACTCGGCATGTCGCCGCAGTCGCCGTGAGGAGGTGGTGTTGGCCCGTTTGCGCGTTGGTCACACTCGACTTACTCACTGTTTCCTTTTGCGGGGGGTTGACCCTCCTGAATGTTCTTGGTGTCGACGGCCACTTACGGTCCGGCACTTCCTTGTTGATTGTCACCATCTTGATGGTGTTCGTCGTCGTTTCCATCTTCCGCATGACATTGCGCGTCAATTGGGTGATAAGTCTGTCCTCCTGTCCGGTGTTTTCAATTTTTGCAGGAGGTACAGATGTATGACAAGATTTAGATTAGGGGTTTGAATAACATCTCTGTAATGTGTGGTGCAGTGGCAACCCGGACCACTGCACTGTGACTGAGGTTGGCGCTAATGACCAAGTTGTCGACGCGCCATTAAGCCTCAATTCCCCCCCCCCCCCCAAGCCTTCTGCCGTGTCAACTTTTCGTACGGTTCCGTCGACTACTGCTTCTACACCCCCGGTTCCGCCTCCGACTCCGCCGGTCGCTTTTGTAACATTTTCACCAACTAGGACTCCTTCTCCTACCAAGCCGGTTCCGTTCCCCTCTGCGTCTGCACTTCGTTCCGCGTTGCTCCAGGGGCTCCATCTTTCCGCAAGGGAGCTAGAGAATTTTGATTTTAGCATCAAGTTCCTCTCAGATTATGTTAACGCCTTCGTCGGGGAATTAGAGTCGCTTCCTGCGGATCGCTCTGAACTTTTTTCGCTACGAGAAATCGCGGCTGAGTCCGCAAGGCTTCAATTAGACAATGCCTTTTTGCGCGCTTCCAACGAAGCATTTTCCAATGAACTAGAGACTTTACAACGACGCTACAATTCTCAGCGTGTTAACTACGCTCTGCTTCGTGCCCGCATTGCCTTTTTATCGCCCATCCCTTCCTCTCCGCCATGGAGAGCTTATTATTGCCGTTCCAGAACTAGGCGTGCCCGGACGGTGCCTTCAACAACCACAGTTTGCTCACTAATTTCCCCGCGACTGCCAGACTCTTCGCCATCGCCATCCGTCTCCGATCTCCTTCAAAAAGTCCCGTCGCCATTGCCATCTCCGTACTGGGATCCATTCGTCACGGCAGTAACCTACCATTCCCCGGACATCGATCCCCCTCCAGCAGAATCATCTTCCCCTGTAGAACTTTGGAATGCCACCATGTCGTCGAGCCAGTTTCACAAATTCTCTTCATACTCTGCCTGGCAGTATGACAACGCTCCACGCTTTGCGCCAGTTTTTCATGGGTTGTTAGAACACTCAGCTACCTCCGATACCGCCATGTCCTGCTCTCCTTGTCGTCAACGGGCTAAAGGGGTTGCGTTGGGCTTCTGTATCCTGCAATAACATCTGCAACCACGATCTGCCACATCCACATTTTTACAAAGGACCTTTTCCGGTGAAGCTCCAGCTTGAGTCGCCGGTTCCCGGACGTGTTAATCTCGAACTTCGCCTACTCACTTGATCTTTTCCTCGCCAACTTTCTCTACAAACTGTTTTCACCATGTCAATTCCGTTCCACTATGGATCATCCTTTCGGCATACTCAACCATCTATACTCATCACCGCTCTTCACCATTCCTGCCCTCCAAATGACCAACACCACAACTTTCACCGCCGTTCCGACCCTGCTACATCAGACGGGTTAACCGTTCCCCGGACGGATGAGACGCACTGCTCTCCGGACGAGGACTGCCTTCATCATCCCTACAAGGTAAGCAGATTTCGGCATTTCTGCCTGATTTCCTATCTTGTAAGTTCCCTGACTTGCGGTTCCTATACTACTGTCCTTTAACACTCATTTTTTACACGTTCCCTACCGCATTTCCATAGCCACACTGCGGAACCTTCCCGTGTTCGATCCCTTACAGTCGGATCGGTCCTCCAGACACATGGTTGTATGTGCAGTGGATTTGGTTAAGGTTTCAGGGTTAACTTCACCAAAGACTAGGTCTTGGGGCGCCGACTTGTACATGAGGGGACATAGAGTGAACCTATACCGCCACTGTGTGACAAAGTCCGCTATTTAAAACAGGTAATATATTTTCGTCAGCAATTAAAAAGACTAAAATAGCAGGACCTGCACCTGCTTCATTTTAGTTTTTATTGCCTAGCCGAAAATATACATTACCTGTATTCCCGCCCAGGCCTCCCCTCCGTAGTAGGTTCTGGGTGTGGAGAAATAATGTCAAACGGACGGCTGCGCCGTGTTGTATAGACGGCCCAAACCTGCGCATGCGCAGAAGGTACAAGTCCGGCTGGTATGCAAGCTCCAAAGTCGCTAGGGAAAAATCAAGCTCAGAAGGAGAAGCACTATAAAACAGGTAATGTATATTTTCAGTGAAGCAATAAAAACTAAAATTAAGCAGGTGCAGGCCCTGCTATTTTAGTCTTTTTCTCATGTCGATATTTTGGCCGAAAATTGCATTTTTCGACCCGCACTTCCCCATAAAGGTTTCAACGTATATATATGTCATTGCTCCACTTGGGCCACATCGTTGCTTAAAGGGTCAAAGCCAACAAAGGCCTATTGGAGGACAAAGTAACCAAAATGCATTTTATTTTTCATTTCACTTTATTATTAAAAAATTTGGAACAAAGAATTGCTGGTCAATTTAATTTTTGACTTTATTTAATAACGTAAAGTTTATAATTAAAAAATTTGTAAGTAAGAATTACTGGTATTTTACAGTTTTTTTTAAGTTGGTTTCGTCCTTTTTTTGTGTGCTTTCATTCATTGTTATACGTACTATGCGCAATACAAAACTGTACGAAAGCAAAATGAATGGAAAAAAAAAAACGAAACGAAATTTAAAAAAACCTGCATATTAAACATAAAGCAAAAATTACAAACCAACGACCCGGTTTTACTACTCGGACTCAGCTCGGTGGGTATTCATAATTACTCGGACTCGGTTTTTTGTTACCCGGTCGATCTCTACAAAATTTGAAACCTGAAAATGTCAAAGTCCAAAGGATTTTTTTTTTGCAGTTCTGCTATTAACAAACATAAACATAACGTAAACAAACATGATGTAACTACGATATCATCATTTGAAAACAAAACTAAAAATGTGAAGTTGTCATGCATGGGGGCCCCTAGACTACCTGTGGATCCAAATGTACTTATCTTTAATTTGGGCTTAATTTGTTTAAGTTAATGCTTGTGTCCAAAACGTGCTTTCGCTCAGCTCTCCCACCAGGTGGCGCTCCTGCTTACCAGTGCCGGAGCAAGGCGTTTGAGCGCCCAGGGCCAGTAGCTTATTGAGCGCCCCGCTTTCTCGCTATTTACTACAGATTGCTTCCCAAATCTACCCAAAAATGAACTCATCATGGTGCCATAAAGATAATGCCTACACACTGAAACCACACGAATATGACGTATAGGTTGGCATGAGAGAAAACGTATTTGTCTATATTTGAAGGATTGAAGGAAAACGTATTTAGTTTATGACAGAGGTGCCCTCTGACTGATAAGAAAACTAAAAGAACACGAATTTGGCAAGAAATATTTAATTTTCGGCCCGAAATGTGTGCCTGTTCGCAATGAAAATATTAAAACATTACACAAAAGTGGAAGCTGCCGTGGATGATTTTCCAACATGGCGGCTGTGTGAAGTCCACAATTTGTAGCAGCTCCCACTTTTTTAGGTGTTTTAACATTTTTGTTGTGAACACGCTCCAAATACCGGGCCGAAAATTAAGTATTTGTTGCCAAATTCATGTTCTTGTGAGTTTTTTGGCCAATCAGAGAGCACCTCTACCATAAACTACCGCTGCAACTCACAAATTAATTTTTCAAGACCAATTGTATTTAGGCTAGGCTTTGCCAAAAGAGCATTTATTAAAGTTTAGTTTTTTTTTTCAATTTTGTTTTTGGAGGGAGAGGCAGCATTTTCGGCGCCCTTTCCCCTTTTGGCGCCCGGGGCGGTCGCCCCCTTCGCCCCCCTCTCGCTCCAGCACTGCTGCTTACCTCCAAGCTGGCATTGCTGTAAAGGAGCTCATACGTACGCACGGTTTTCATAGGCTAGTTTTGTCCTACGGTTTAATTAGTTAAAGCCCTTAAACTGGAATATTACCACTGTCTACGCCGCTTACCGGTTTTTGCAAATGCACAACGCCATTTCTTTTAACGAAACAAGCCACTGTAATGTTCTATTCCAGTGACCATTTGACTAGAATAAACATTATCGTCTAGGATGGCGTAAGGGCAAACAATTGTATAAAACACTATTAAATATAAAATAGGTACGCTAAATAATAAGCAAACATCCAATTATACTGGGCCTTTAATCATCACTCCGCTGTACACAATATTGACCCCACATATGGCCAATTAAATCAATGACAGATTGTTATTATTTGATTGTATGATTACAATTGTCGGCAATGAGTCGAACGAATGGCATTACGGATTAAGTCGAGCGGTAAACCTAATCATTATTATATTCTCTTAATTAATTAAAGGAATCTCGGGTGAACTTAGTAGCGCACGGATTGGTACTAGTTAAGCATAAACACTATTAGCTATCGCAATTCAATCGGAATACTTAGCTCTATAATAGAAGCTTGAGTGCGGCCATGGGCCTACGGGTCGGCTGGGCGTCGAAGCCTCGTCGCTAACCCGGCACGGAAATCTGCCTGGCGTACTTCTGGATTGCGGCCTTCGGAATTTGACTGGCGTGAACTAGCTAACAACAGTTACGCGGCTGGTGATCGGATGATATCACGCATTCCGAGGTTCGGTTTAAATACTGTGGCGTTATCGGCCACGATCGATCCATTGTAGTATTGATTTATTATTGAAATGCTAAATATAGTAACATTTGGACAGTTTGGGCCCGTATCGTCAATTGGGACCTCTCCGCCTGTCAATCATTCTATTGTTGCATTCGGGTTCTTTAATTGTTCCCCGTACGCGGCACTTTGAAGGTATATGCCGCCATCCCGTGTGGGAGGGACTTATTGTTATTTCACGAAGTGATCGATTACGAGCGACGATCTTATCGTAATTAAATCTACTTCTGGAAAGTCATTCAGGTCCTACGAAACTGTCGTAAATAATGTCAGCTGGTAATGCCATCCTTTAAACTCTAACAATAGGTGTAATTAAACTTGTTCAGTCTCAAATGATCTTGCCGCCTCTCGGTCACCTTTGAAGAAGGACTCCCAATTATAATTGCTATCTGGAGTCGTTTTGATCTATCCGAATAAATATTCGGCTCATGCATTAAATAAATGTATGATATTATGCAGTTATGCATTCAATTAATTAGTTGCATTGTTTCTGTTATGAATATTAATTAAGCCATTATTAATTTGCCTACACCACGAGCCTGTGTAATTATTGAGTGAAAATTTGGCATGTTCTCGTGCAGCTGGGAGCAAACTGTAAAGGTTAATAATACCACCACCGTTGATGGCGGCACAATATTTTCGTACGGTTTTCAATCGTGATAGTGCCTTTTTTTTAAGTAACATAGCACGTCTGCCATGATGTTTTGATGGGGTGTCGAGAAAACATCCTCTATAAATCTTTTCCAAATACGGATCTCGGGTACAAATCAACTGTGCTGGTCCACAAACTGCAAAACCATTTCAGCGAGGATCAGAGAGTAGGAATAGCCCATAGGTATTTCTGACACCTCCAAAAAGGTTTGATAAGTTTCATCTCAATCAAATCTTCCAATCTTTCTGCGATTCGGTGGTGTATAATGTGCCCTGAATCATAATGAATCTTTTCATAAATTCTTGCACTTTCAATTGCATCCAACACCCTGGCATCATTGTTGTGGTGTTTACTGTATGCAAATTATGCTAATATTGTCATTATACATACAGCCATATATTATGTCATATATACTACATTCTGCTATAAAACTATTTTATGTAAGAAAGAACATCAAAACTACTAGGAAACAGATTATTATTTGAAACCATACATAGTCTTTGAAATGCTAGCTAAGAAAGCAAAAGAAAGTAACCTACATTCCATCAAGCCGTATGATTTATTATTTTGAAATGACAGCCAAGGCCAAGAGTCGTCCCATCTCTCAATGACAGATAACTTTTTGTTTTCCTTGATAATTGTGAAACTGCACTAAAGATTGGAATGCTCTTACACACACACACACCTTCGAAAGCTTTTAACGTATACATTAAAAACTATAAATCTATTCTGAGACATATGTCCTCTCCCCATCTGTCAAACCATCCATGGTGGCTTCTTCAAACCACCCATGGTGGTACAAAAAAAAAAGTCTGCCAAAACACACCACGCTCGATATTGCTATAATACAGCATGCCAGTAGCAAAATGAGGGTTAAAGAGTCCAACAAACTACTTTATTACTTGCTTGTACACATTTATTACGTAGTAGATGTTCCTATATGTAAACTTTATTTTTTCACCTTTCGTTCAAAACATGACCGTTCTTCCGGACATGTCCAGAAGTGACGACATCTTGAACGCGACTAAGGGATTGTGGGTGCTTACTTATCACAGCAGCTCGCAAAGAGGTTGATTTTTACGGAATTGTGAGCATGCGTGAGGCATAGTGTATCGACTGATTCTGGATGGATTATCGACTAACTCTGAATGACATCAGTCGCGTTGAAAGATGACGTTGTTTCCCTCATCAGACACTTTGGAACGTTCTGTTGAGGTTTCTGTGCATTGAAGGTGCCAAACTGTCTTCAAAAGAGTGTGTATGGTTCGTACACGGGTTGGTAGTTTTGAGCCTCGGGCTTCAATCAAAGCTGCGCCGTGTTAATTCTCCAACACGAAAGCCACCGGAAAGCCATTACAAGAAATTACTGAATAAATAAAGCCTTTATTATTTATCGTTGTTATCTATTCTAATAAACAATTAATTATGGGTGTTATCAGGAGGAAATGAATAAAGGATACATAGTATGCGGGGAGTAGACAACTCCTCTAACTCGTACCGTAGAATCCGGCACTTGTCGAATCGGAATGGGGCTTCACCATGACACATAAACCCCAGCTTAACGTAAAATAACAGATTTTCTTGTCATTTCTGTAGGTTAGTTTATATGCTTTAGAATTCAGGTTACATGCTTTACTTTGGTTTATATGCATGAGTTTAAGGAGATTAGTTTGCTTACATTTGGTTTAAAGTGAGCCAGTGTACATTAGGTTCATAAGTTCCAGCGAAACGCAATCTTCGCCCTTCGTAATAGTTTGACTCGACTTCTAGCCAATCAGAAGGCGATATTGCTTTATTCGGCTATTAGGAGGAAGGCTGCTGTAGCAGGAACCGCTCGCAATCTGATCGTAACTTCATTTGGAAAGCTAACGACAGTGTTTTTTATGAAATCTGAACACTGCTTGTACATGCGTGAAAAAAAAACAATGATTTCCCCTTCTCCCGACAAGAGCGTGATGGACAGGGGATGGACTGAGCAGTCATGGGTTTAATAGTCTTTATTTACAAACAAACAAGCCAAGTTTAACCACACTCACTGTGAAATTATGAAAATAAAACCTCAAGCCTAATCACAGCAAAAACAGATAAAAACCAGGAGCTTTCGCCCAGTCTTACTAGGCATTCTTAACTGCTACCACATTCAAACTTGGCTCCTCCCACTGTTGCTAAGCAACAACAAACCATGCAGAGCAGCCTCCCCAGTAGCCAAGCACCTCAAACACAAACACCCAGGCAACCAAATAAATAAAAGTTCAAACAATTAAATATTCTCAATAAACTAAATAATTAGTAAGTAAATAAAACACTGTAAAATAAATAAATTAATTAATAATACCTAACTGTTAAACTGAATTAACTGAACAAGGACAATTCACAAAGTGTAAAATAAAACAAAAACTTAAACAAATAAAGTCATTAAATAAATTACCCAATAAATTTATCCTTAACAAGTTTGTTTATATGTGTATAAACAACAGTTGCCACCAACAGATGGCACCACCATGTTGCTTGTTGTAATGCAAGCAAGAGCTTCACTCCAGATAATAAACACGCTTGTTAAGTAGATCTACACGAGGCTCAGTGTTGCCAGACGTACGATAATTATGGTAAACGTACGATTATTTTGTGCTCTGTACGATGTACGATAACGCTTGTACGATAACGCCGAATTGTACGATTGTTTTAAGATTAATGAAATTTTACTTTTTAAAATGCTTTTCAGTGTTTTTACGCGAATCTGACCGAACATTTAAAATGAAAATTTAAGTGAAGGTAAAAAAATTCTACTCTTCTAGGCCAAATCCCTGATGTATGCAATCATCCTTTTTCTTTTTCATCAAATTTAGCGCAAATCTTTTATTCTACATCGATTTGGTAGGTTTATGTTTTTTTTTTAATCCTTTCTTCTATTATACAAAAAAAAAATCATGTCTAGGGGTTCTGGGATTTGCTAATTGTTGACAACCAACACAAGCATCCGGTGGAGCCATATAATTCATGTCGAAAGTTTCGTAAGTTAGCAGTTAACCTTTACTTTGTAAGTGATGTAAATCATTTGTTATTAAATTTTGCACATTTTTTGTACTATAGTGTTGCGTATTGGCGCGCTATCTGTAAAAGTACGATATTTTTCGTTAAAATACGATAATTTTTGACCGCTTGTTCGATAACTACACCCCGGAAATATGGCAACACTGACGAGGCTACATGTGTCTATTCTTGATCGTGGCTACAACAGCCCACTAAACACTTATAAACTGCTAGAGTGTAAGTATAAGCAGATATAACATATGCTACTCTAGCTTACAGCCCATCTAAGATAGGTTAATTTATTTTATAATATCACTAAATGACATCAGGACTGGAATTGTCTTAGAAAAATTGCATAGCAGAAATGCGATACAAAATACAAATTTGCTTAGCAGTCACAAAAAATGATTAGCAACTTTTAAAGAATAATTTATTTAGTAAAAAACAATACAAAAAGTTTTCTTTATTTGAAACAATAGCCATTTTTGTTTCACTTTTAGTTTGCAACACGCACAGATGCTTGGTCACGACTATGGCATCCAATGCACGTTAAGACTATTCTGACCCATGTCTGAAACGAAAGCACCACCAACTAAATATCAAGGTGATGTAGGACCAACGATTTCCGAGAATGCATGTGCGACACTTGGCCTGCCTATAAAGTAGGAGAGATTAGCATCTCCATGTCAGCCAACACAGTCATGACCACGCTGTTATGTTATCTCGTTTAATACAGCTGTGTCGCTAAACTGCGATACATTATTTAATTTGCATCGCTAAAGGTTAAATTTGTGGTGCAAATTGCGATGCGATACCGCTCATTTCGAGCCCTGTGATATGGCCCGTTTTTAATTGGGTTTTGACTTGCTATCCCCCCCCCCTACATAATTCTAACATTTTAAAAATTACTTGGCTCCTTTTTTGTTTTGACATTCTGTCCTTCATTAACTACAGTAAAAACCTTTGAATAAAACATTGCTTACCCAATTATGGTTTCCTTCATCTCTTCCCCCCCCCCCCCCAAAAAAAAAAAGACTTCATGGGTGAGACGCCTCAACTACCCCAACTCTCACACCCAACCTTCCTCCCTGCTTCTTCTAGGTTCCCTCCCACTCTCCCAATTTTATGGCTTCTGGAGGGCATGATTTTCCGGTATCATAAAAGAAAAATTATTAATAGCTAGTAATACATCGACTGACCGACTCACTAATGCTTAAATAGTAGGATACTGATCTTTTTTCTTCACATCGGAAGTAATTTGAAATCTTTAATCACGTTCCTTTGGAACACGATTATTAAAAAAAAATCCCCTTTGTTTAAAACACGTAGCACCTGAAAGAAGGTGGAAGGGTTGAGCAAATGTTTTAAGCGGCAGTTAACGATAAGGGAAGTTGCGCATGGTGAAGTCTTACGTAACCATTAATTCCTGCTAAATTGTATTTTGCTAATTTTGTCGCCAAATTCTTTTTGCAAAATGATCTGCTTCCGTTTTAAACCTGACATTTTATTTTTTTTTTCAAAGTCACAGGTCTATACACCCCTGGTACTAAGCACAGTTTATAAAAACGAATTCATCCAAACAAATGTGTACAATTGATGGGGGGGGGGGGACAGAAAGTGTTACCTATTTTCAGGATGACGAGTTACACCAAGTGTTACACTGGTGCAACAAGGGGGATGGGGGTGTCTACATTGCTAAAAAAAAATAACGTGCTACATAATATGAATGCTCCCTTTTTCGCCTACTTCGGTGTGGGGCTTCGTTATGGAAGAATGTGACTAACCTTCTGTGACTCCCATTAGGGCTAAGTTGAAGACTCATTAATTTATAACTTTTTTCCTTTTTGTCATCGTGCGAAAGTAAACAAACGCAACACAAAAATGTGTTGAAGAACTTGTGTTTTTCAAGGCCAACGCAAAAACGTATTAATGATGGATACAACAAGAGATGAGTCGTTCCGTGATCAATGTAATTTTGTTGTTCGTTACGTAGATTGTTGTGCAACTGTTCAAGAACGGCTAATTCTAATGTCAGCGTCTACGTGTGGAACAGGAGAGGGCTACCTTACTTTAATGAAAGCCACTTTGAAAAGGGTTGGCTTGAACTCAATAAACGTAACTGGTTTTAGCTTGGATGGTGCAGCAAGCAATAGATCTGAGACAGTTGGTCTTGCAGGGCTTATCCACCAGGAAAATCCTGGTGCTGTGTTTGTTTGGTGCTTTGCACATCAGTTAAATTTAGTAATCACTCATGTTTCTGAAGCTGTACAAGATATACGGAATTTAGTAGGAATTCTAGAGCAAACCTGTACTTTCTTCAGTAGCAGCACAAAAAGGATGTTGGTTTGGACAAATACTGTACGGCACCATGAAGTTGCCGCCAAGACGCTAAAATGCCTAGTCAAGATAGGAAAGACTCATTGGTGGGCTGTTGAATGTGTGTATGGATCGCCAAAGAGTTTTTTTGTTCTATTGATAGCATTAGATCATATAGCAAAAACAGAAACGTTTGACCCTGCATCACAATGTGAAGCTCGCGTTTTGTCAAGCAGCTGGCAGTCTTATGCTACAGCTTTGACTGCACACGTTTGCTTGAAGATTTTCGAAATATGTGAGCAGACAAGCAAGTATCTGTAAACTAAAGGCCTAGATCTACTTCAGGCAGTTAGGCAAGTTAAAACATGTCGCCGAAAGATGGGAAACTGTAGAAATGACTTCGAAGAGGTTGTCGGTAAGACGACGCAATTTGTGACCAGCGTTCAGTCGTTACTGGACGAAGACAGTAATACAAACTTGGAATTGGAATCAGAACTACCTAATAAGCGTGTACCACGTAAAAAACGTATGGCAGGTGAGGACTGTGATGATGAACCCGTGCAAGGTATGTTAGAACGTTTCTGCATTAACACTTTTCTTGTGGATATAGACACTACCGAGGTAGAGCTTAACGCACGTTTTTTGGAAGACAGTAGTGCCCTGTGTCAAGAGCTAGCTTGTCTCGACCCACAATGTTATGGCGATCTTAAAACTTCAAAATGTTACACTCAAGAAACTTTGCAGTCTTGCAAACATCAATGAGGATAAAACGGAAAAATAGTTGCTGGCATTCGCAGCAAACTTCAGTTCTCTTCAAAGACCATTAACAATAATGGGTGATGACGAGACTAACAATGCAAACGAAGAGTATGAAGATGTGTTGGATGAAAGCAAGAATTTATAGGGTTTGGGAGGAACACGTTAGATCAGTCCCCATTAGTTCAGTCCGAGTTTTCAGAGGGCGCCACGTGTTCCATCTGATAATTTTTGCTCATTTTTCAGCCTAAATCTAAAGTAAACTAAATTACAACTAAGGTAGGCTAAATAATAATTAAAAGCAAGCCAGTTTCGTTTAGTTTAGTTTAATTTTAGTCTAAAAACTGAATTGAAATACCCACATAAAACACATGGCGCCCTCTATAAACTAAGACTGAACTAACACGGCTGTATCCAAGACGTTTCAGTATGGGTCTCAGTCACAAATTCTCCTCCCCAACCCTATAAATTTTTGATGAAAGTCACCACCTGAAAATTGAAGCACGGCCCTGCTACGGTTCTTGTGACGCTTGTTTTGGGTGCATCCTAGTACTATTGATGAAATATCGTTTGAATTCAAAAGCCTATGGAACTCTTTATAAACTGTATAAAACTGCACTGACACTTCCCTGTACCTCCGTGATGTGCGAGCGTTCTTTTTTAAAACTCCGTTACATAAAATCACGATTGCGGTCACTGCTCACACAAGAAAAACTTGAAGCTTTTAAAATTTTACCAAGTGAAAGGAGTGTGCTTGAAGAAATCAAATTTAATGACATCATAGATTAATTAGCCGATGCCTCTGCGGAAATAAAGCGATTGCTCGTGGGAGCCTTTCCAAAACATGTAACAACTTATTAGTAGAGTTTTTTTTTTAACGTAATGACAAACCTACAACAAACTAATATTTCATGAAATTATTTTGCTTGGGTTGTTTTCAAGTAAAGTAATGCTAAATGTAATGTTGAACGTTCCCCGCTGATATGAAGGCCTCATTTTGCAAGATAAAACACTTTATATTGGACAAATTGTCGAACACACTTGTTTTTCTTCCGTTTCTACAACTGCACCCGATCGGGTTTGCCCAGTTCCATTTGTGAGCAAATTGGAAAAGGATTTGTCCAATAAAATGTTTTTATCTTGCAAAATAAGGTCACCATATCAGTGTCGATAGCCAAACACTTTTAAGCCTCAATTCCCCCCCCCCCCCGCCAAGACCAAACCAGTAGAATTTTCAATTTTTTAAGGGCCGAATTCCCCCCCCCCCCTACGGCGCCCTTTTTCGACCATCGGGCAGATGCAAAACACTAACCCAGTCCGACCCTGGTACCGCATTATTATTTTTCCTCAAGTGGCCAAAATGTGCTCAACTATGCTTCAGGATATTAGACACTGACGCTATGGCATCGCGCTACAATAGTTTACAACCTCGACAATTGAATTGATGTGATGTTTGTTGTCTAACTTGGCGCGACACACTAGCATGTGTCTAGATGATGTATTTTGTTAACTAGCTAAACTTGACGTAGTATGCCTTTCTAATCGTGCGTTATGTGGGTAGCTCATCAATTTGCTACCTCATCTGCAGCCCTGCAGCATTCATCCTATGCACTGCTGACCACCAACTGCACCCCCACAGTCCTTCAGCATTTACTGATTACCTGCAATCAGCCTGCACGTTGCCCTACAGCATTCATTTGACAGCTGCGGGATTCACATGTGCCCACCCGATAGCCACCCAGTTTGCAGCCCTGCAACGTTCACCACCATCCGCAACCATCAATCCACTATAGTCTGTTCCACGTTATGCTTGCAGCAAACTAACTGTATGATGCCACGTTTCCTTGCACTATGAGTGCAAAAACATGTGGATATCAGAATTTCAGGCTCTACACAGTTACTGTCAAGAGTCTATGAGTGGGATATTTACATGTTTTTGCACTCGTAGTGGAAGAAAACGTGGCGTCATACAGTTAGTTTTCTGAAAACGTAATATGGAACGGACTATAGTCGTACACATTCAAACGGTGCCCTCAGCCACTTGGTCAGCAGCTCTACAGCATTCACGCATTGCCCGCATCCATGAGGTCAGAAGACTTGCAGCATTCATACATTAACCGCTACAAGTCATCCCGCAGTCTTGAAGCATTTACTAGCCAACCACAAGTGACATTTTATCCAAAGAGCGAGCATATGTCAACACTGCAATGAAATAACCAATATTTTGCATTGTTAAATACTGAAAGGTTGCAGGTCGGGGTAGGAGAAGGGAAGCGATGTGCAGCCAAGGTGCCACTGGACTGTTGTACCAGGGACGGCGAGACGGGTAAATGTTGAGGTTCTTCAAGGCTGCGAGGTGCTGGGGGGGGGGAGGGATTGAAGCTTAATGGCGTATTGCCAGATAGGTCATTAGCTACAACTTCTATGACATTGCAATAATCCTGGAACACAAGCGCAGGGCAGTGGTGCTTCAGGGCTGCGAGGTGCTAAGGCTACTGATGTAACTTACTGCTAGATAGTCGTGTATACGTATGAATCAGTGTAACATATTTTATTATTTAACTTTACCTATGGTATTGTCTCGAACTTTATTTTCTAGTGCAATACCAGGCGCTCATTATTTTTGAAAACCAATCAACAACAAAACTAAAACACAAAGCTTGCTCCGAGTAACGTAGTGGTAGTGTTAGGGACTACAGTGAAAGTCACTCGAGCATCAACCGTTCTGCGGTAGGCCCGGACTGCAGCCAGTCGGGACATCGGGCTGCTAGAAACCACAGGGCCGTGGGGGAAAGGGGGGATGGCAATTTTTTTTGAAACAGGGACCAAACTGGCAACTTTACACCCCCACCAAAAGCTTACACCCCCCCTTCCCCCCATAACAACGAAAGAATAAAGTCCAACTTTAAAAGTTTGAACACTACTAAAACGAGAACGATTAAAAAAAGCATTTTCATTCTCTTCAGTCTTTCTTTCCCCCCACCCCAACCGGCTAGCCACGGTCCTGAATGGCTGCGTAATGACATGGCATTTTGTTTTTCACCTAGAAGGCCGCACATTGGATATCATGTGATACTGTCCCTGGATGCGACGTTTGTCTAAAACTTTGCTGTTTAACGCACGGGTGTGTTAATTATGGGTTGTTTTTTTCTTTTTTTTAACTGCTTGTGCACAGTTTTTGAAATACAGTTGGAGAGAAAAAGGGCTCGCGTCGTGGGCTTATTTTCTAGTGATTTCACGTCCCACTCGAGTCGTTTATTGGAACGGGTCGGTCTTATCACCTATTAGCGTAAGGTCGGAAGTACCAGAATGTCAGTCAATTAACCATGATTTTCGACGAGAACAGTTGCCAGCAAATTGTTGGCATTGTTATTGAACAGTTTATGATTAAATCGTTTGCTTATGAAGGGTTGTAGGTCCTTGATCAAGAATATTTCCCAATTATGCGTCAGTATGGAAAGGAAATTGAACCGGAATTAAACTGGTTAGTTTCAGGTTTTGACAACATCGCACGGAAAATGGAGTCCTATCTGTCGTTTTTCTTTGGGCGAACTGATAAAAAAAATGGCGGCCACTTTGCACTTCACCGGTAACTGTCCCAGTATTTTACGCATATTGAGAATTCGGGTAGTTATGTCGAACAAATAGCTCCTGCTGATCAGGTAATTATTATGTAATCGGTGGAAGGTATCGGAATATTATTTAGTGTAACAGCTGTATAGTATCAATTCGACAAACATGTGAGTCCGTTTTGTGAGCAACGGGGTAGAGCGTAGCTGTAATACGGAGGAGCCCCGATATTTTCCCGGTACGATGACTGATTTGGAAGGCAGCGCTACACGTTAAATAAAGGCAGAATTCCAAATTCATTCTACGATCACTTTCGATAGAAAATTAAAAAATGGAGAGCTTTAGCTGTAGAAGAAAAATAGAAATTGACTAGTCATTAATGTAAATCATCCTGAATCGCGCACTTTTTTACTTAACAAAAGTTAACAGGCATTATGTTTGAATGAAGAATGCAATATGCAGGATCGCTCTTCCTAACTCGCTGTTCCACTCCCCCCCCCTCCTCCCAACAAAGAAAGCTACGAAATGAGAGGCCTCTTCCTCTCCCCTCAACTCTGCCAACAGTTATACTTTTCATTTGATCTGGCATCTGGTATGGTGGTGGTTGGGGGGGGGGGGGGGGGCGGGTGTTTTTTGGGGGGTATAGACGGGGATCAACGGATTTAAGGTAAAATTTTTTTTACCCCAAGCTGTGCCAAAATATTATTAATTTTTTTATTCATTAACATTTTGTGTTATAAATCAAAGTATTCCTTCTGAGGTCCGTTTTTCTTGGATGTGATGGGGGGGTGGTGGTCCAAAAAAATTGACCGTGGTCGTATTGCATGCCTGAATTTTTAGACCTATTTAGTAGGTCTATAAGCTCGCCCATCAAGTTCAGATTGTCGGATTCGTGGCATCTAATTATTGCCGTCTGATTGTTATTGTTTAATTGTTGTTCATTATCAGTGTTTCGCGAAAGCTAGCAACTGCTTCTCTTACCCGAGACATTAAACCCGCATTTTCTGGTATTGAATACTAAATAATAATGCGACAGATAGATTGGAAATTGTATAGATCGACGGGGTTTACGGAGTAGACAACAGAAATTCCTGTTTCAGAGCTGTGCGTAAAGGATTTCAATACGAAAAAGGTACTTCAACATTGTTGATTTCATGCTAATTGCTAGGTATTTTATGGAGTTTAACCGAACCACGCTAAATCGCTCAATTTTGGTACGTACCGACCTAGATCTTCATCCTCTTTTCGTTTCACGTTTAAAAAAATGGGTTTTTTTTTTGGTTGTGTAAACACATTTTTACTCTCCAAATAAGTTTTTTAACCACGTAAAACGTTGGGCCCTGCCATGTAAAGCGGCGGCCATGTTCCGGGATCCAGAGTAGCACGTAAAGTTTGCATCGTGAAAACGGAAAGTAATGTTTCAAACTATGCTGTCTGCTTTTTTTGTTGTTGTTGTTTTAAGATTAGGTTGGGTTAGGTTTGTTAGGTTAGGTGATTTCCGTCTCCTTTCATTGCGATCCAAATCAGGTTTTCTTGCTACTCTGTCTCCTGCGAGATGGCCGGCGCCAGGGTAGAAGAATATATAGGTAGTGACACTCTTTCTCTGACAACGGTAAACTTTTGGACGAAATAACTACCTGCTTTCAGCGATTTACCGCCAGAAGGTGCTGTTATCAAATAACAGGCACAAGCGCTTGACCGCAGACCAAATCCTCAATGTTAAAATTGTGCGCGTATCTGTAAGGTTATCGCAATAAATACCCCAACCCCCTTCGAAAATGTAAACAAAACAAAACAAAACAAAAAATTACTTACTATGTTTGATCATGTCTGGAACTCTACAACCGCCACCAGAGGATTTGGTGTGCGGCTAAGTGCTTGTTTAACATGAAGCACAAAGCATCATGGGGATCAAAGTTATTTAGCATCACTAAAACAAATCGACCATGATAAGAATATAAAATGTATCGCTTAAAATATATCGTAAGTCAGATTAGGGCATTAAAATAATTTTAAGAAAGATCAGAACTGGCTGATCACGTTTTATTTTTTTAAATCCAACCTTTAATTTTAAAACGGGTCGTTGTTACGAGTGGAGGTAAGTATAACGCATGGTTTTGTGTTCCGAGAATGTCCGAGAAACGTTGCTCATCGGCTGTGCATGCTGAAGCTTCTTCCGTGGTTTCATTTATTGTAACGAACTGTATATTGTTTGAATCGAATGCAGAATAAGTTCTTTAACTTCGGGTGTTGCCCACACACAAGTAGTTTGTCAATTTCGTTAGGTTTTTGCCGCTATTATCATGGTTACCATGGCAATGATGCTGCCTTTTTTTTTGTTTCGCTTCCTTTGGGAACCAGACAAGTGCTATCCTCTGGGTCCGGGTGCCGTTGGTGGAAGCAGGTCTTATTTTCAACACGTTTTCAGAGAAGCGTCACTACCTACTTAATCTACCCTGGCCGACGCTTCAACACGATCGTGACTATCGTTTTACGTTTTTCAATGTTTTTTTTACACCTTGAAACACGTTTCCACCCGGTTTTTTAATATGATGTGGCAAGAGGATGATGGTATACGTCGATTAGTAAACAAATTGAGTGATTTGGAGTCGTTCGGGTAACTCCATAATTACCAATTACTACTTATTACTACTAGAGAGTAGACACATAATGTTCAATACTGAAAGTATTTTGCAATAGCCAATATGCCAACCTGTTATTTACCACAAAATAACCACTAAAAACCAGCAAAATCAACAATGCTACTTTTCAACAAAGCTCGTAAGTGCTAGCCTAAATTTTCCCACAATCTTGGTGCTAAATATGTTTGTAAACAAACTAACGATCGTACTTGCGTCCGAAAACTTTTTTTCCTACTAAATTTCAAGTTTAATACTATGAAATGACATGATTCCAAAGTGAACTGGTCAAAATACAACTAAATGTTTTTAAGATTCTGTTTTTTTTCTGCCTCCAGAAAATTTAAGGTATTGAAGAGCACTTATGACACCATTGTAATGATTTATTCTAGCGAGCAAATGTCCCAGAATAAACCATTATTGTCAGGATAGCTAGTTGCATTCAACCTTAATCTAATACATAAATGTAGCCCTGGAAAAGTGAGGCGTAATGATAAACAACAATTCAATAACAACTGAGCCCTTTTAATCGACACTCGGTGTACACAATATTGACTCCACTGTTATGCGTTTCTTTTCTCGGTGGTTTGACGTAACATTTATGTTGTTGCCAGAAAAATATTGATTCTAAAAATACTCATTCTGGTGACAGCTATTACCATAGGACGAAAAGGAATTGAAAGGATTCAAAAACAAGTCACATTTATTGCAGGCCTCAATTTACAACAATTCTGTACAAAATTTATCCAATAACATTCCAAGTAAATATTAAGGACTAATTTATAAAAGAGGCTACGTTAAAATTCTCAAAACCACCATTAAATAATCAAAAAAATATTAAAGGTTAAAATTTTATAAACCCCAACAACCGGTGGTTGCGGCAAATCACGCAGTTGCCAAATCGACTTACGGACAAAGCTTAGTAAAGCAGACGTATCGTATCTTCCTGTACAAACGATGGCGCAGAACTAGAAACTACAAATTTGATACATTCTCTTGGGTAGTTGCTGTTCACTGATTGTAGCATCGATGTACCTCAATAAAACGGATGAAAAATTGTAAAACACATATTAGCATTTCGACAAATATTTTTCACTCTTCGCACGGACCTTGAACATTAAGCAAACGCAGGGGTGTTTCGAAATACAAGTCAAGTTCACACTTGAGTAGCCACACAATTGTAATTACGGTAACTCTTCGAAAATAGCTTTTAGTGAACTGCATGTACATAGCAAAACTCACCTCGAACTGTAGAAAGGTCAACAATAAGACACTAATGAGGCACAAATATAAGTACTTAGTTCTTTGTGTTGAAACGACCTCGTAAAATATTCAAATCACATTTACCATGATTTGGCAACTTTTCTTTTACTCCGGTCAACATAATTAAGTTTCTATTGCTTTCTTTTAAATTGCAAGGTTGAACGTCTAGTCGTAAAAGTCACAAGATTTGCTGTAGATATTTCGTAAAAACTTACGTTGGCTTGATAGCTCGTTTCGGCGGATAAAACCCACAAGTAGCAACAAGGACGTCCAACTGAGTAGAATTCATTGGTGGGGCGTGTCGACTCGCCCAAGCCAAGTACTGCGGGAAAACATCACCACACAACGAAGGAGACGCTCAAACAGCGTCCGTCGCCGTCAATGTCTAGGCTGCAAACACCTGTCGGAGCTCCCTACCGCTTGCTGACGTCCCTTTTTATGTAGGACGCGCATGCGCAGAAAATGAAAAGCTGCATAGTATTTTAAACTAAACATACAGAAATCTAAAAAAATATACACATGATAAAATCAATCGTATACAAAAAAAGCATTCATATTCGCATTCATATTTAATAATTTAAAAGTTTTAAGAAAAGAAAATATGACATTAAGAATTACAGTATGATGGCAGCCGAGAATGACGTCAGGCACGAACGTCTAGGGATGCGTCCAGTCTCAGTTGATGAAACACTAAATGCAAGGTGCACCAAGAACAGTGATTCCGTAATAAAACATAACAAACACCCCCCTGCCCGGGGTCACATGGTCTCCGGACCGCGTTTGAAAGATCAAAATATCCGGAGGGAAATTTGTTTTCAAGTGGAAAGAAAAGCCGTACATACACGCAAAACACCAAAAAAGGGAAAAAAAAAACACTGCCGAGAAACAAATTCTCAATCTACAGTAAAGTCTGAAAATTATTTATTTGTAACTCAGCAAACCCAATCAAAATTTGAATATTTCAAATCTAAGAAAAAAAAAAGAATTTTACTGGAAGATAACTAAGATTCAAAAATCAACACACAAAAAAAACAAGAAAAATCACCCAAGTTAATCCCATGGTTTTTTATACCTCACGGATTTAAAAATAGGGCACACCAAGATTTGTTTTATTTATACATTACCACAAACAGAACAAAAGAGTTTTTCTCTTTAATTCTATGTTATGCCCCAATTCGGGAGTTTTCGTAAAAAAAAAAAACTTAAAACTAAGCCTTCCTTTTTTTTTGTAGTCTCGAAACACCATGAGACAAACATCGAAAAAAAAAAATCTCCCAAATTCAATTACCTCAAAAATCTTAATTTCCAACTCAGCTTCCTGTTGTTAATTGCATAGGGGGAAAAAAATTGTTCCCCTCCAACATGAGATACGAAAAAAAAATTTTCAGATCCAGGAAGAAAAAAAAAATTTTAATTCCTGAACCAAACCAAAAACTTTCAAACTAGCATCAGAAAATGCATTTACACCACTTGTGGCAAGCTTGGTTTTATTGGCATAACTCAAACATTTAAACTAAAACTTAAAAAAACTCAAAAATACTCAAAGTTTTAGCTAAACCTCTACATATCAAGAGAGAGAAAGAAAACCTATATCCTCCGATTAGATCCAAACTTAAGAAAAAGCAAAACGTTCAAGCAAAGGGAAAAAAAGAAGGGGGGGGGGGGGAAGTTTGGGTAACACAAAGGACAGAAAAGGGAGGGGAAAATAAATAACGAATGGGTCAGTGTCAGGCGTACAGGCAATTAGGGGTGCAACGCTCACCGTGAGGAACTTTTACTGAAAGGCAAAAAGAAAAATTTAAGTGGATGAGGGGAAAAAAACTTATTCTTTTTCTCTATTTTTACATCATACCGGATTCATACCCACATGAAAGGGGGAGACATACAACATGTAACGCAGATAGATATACCCAAAACTGACAACAGTTAGCTAGCATTTATTGCCAGGTCCAAGCACACCATTCATGCTACATTTGCATGTATTCAACTTCAAAAATTTAGAGCATGAAGCGTAAACAGTTCAAGGGATTAAACCTCACATGGCAACATCCACACATTTAGGAAGAGAAAGAGAACCCGTTAAAAACTGAAACTTAACATGTAGAGAAGATAAAAAAAACTCCTTCCTAATAGAGCTTAGGAAGAAAGTAAACTAGTAACTAGGCCATACCAGCCCTTCGACCCCGTGTTTAACTTTATTGTCCACCACCTAACGCAACACATTACGACACACATCACCAAACAAATAAAAATTTTGATGGGGAGGGGGGGGACTAAGTTATTCCAAAAATTTCTTTAGCTGCGAGACATGAAATGTTCCCTTTTGCTGCTTTCCTGTTGAAACAAGTGTTAATTTATAGGTTTTCTCGTTTAACGCCTCATCAATCACGTAAGGGCCCGTCCACGATTCCGCCAGTTTTGCCGAGAACTTGGCCACTTTATCGCTAAGAAAATTAGCTTTCTTCAGGACTAAATCCCCCTTCAGGAAAACACATCCTTTCTATTCGCATAAAAAATGGCCTTACTATTTTTGCTGGAATTGTTGAGCAGTGGTTATTGCATCTCAAAGTTTTTCAACAAAATTGTTGCCCACTGCATTGGTTTAAAATCTTTCGGAAAAATTGACGGAAAATTTATATCAGTGGGTAAACGTAATTCACGACCCAAAGTCAAATAGGCGGGTGAAAAATTCGTTGCCTTTGAAATTATTGAACGAATTGCCATTAGGATTAGTGGAAGATTGCTATCCCACTTTTTTTGTTGACCTTTTAATCGTTTCTTAATCATGCTTTTCACTGTCCCTATCAGTTTCTCGGCCCTGTTTGATTGTGGGGAATAAAACAACAAAAATCTCTGTTTTACTTTGAAAATTTCACACACTTGTTTGAGTAAATTCCCACAGAAATTCCTAGCATTATCCGAAATCAAAATTTTAGGGACACCAAAACGACAAAACACTTCTTCAACTAACTTTTTGGCCACTGTCGTAGCTGATGCATTTTTTAATGGAAAAATTTCTGGCCATTTAGTAACGTCATCAATTACTATTAACATATGGGTGTTGTTGTTCGAGCTACGTGGGTAGGGCCCCGCAATGTCCAGTGATAGAACATCACCCGGCATAACCAAGCTTTCAGCCATCCTCATTAAGCCTTTGGGAGCCTTGGAGTCTCGCTTATGCTTCTGGCAAATTGTACATTTTGAATTGTATGACATAACTTGTTTCTGCATTCCATACCATGTATAGTTACATTGTAAGACTTTAACGGTTTTAAACATTCCCAGATGACCCGTTACACTATTATGGTGGGCACACACAATCAAACGATTTTGCTCATCTGATGGGACCAGAATTACAAATTTATGTGCTCCTGGTTTGTCAGAAAATAATTTTCTGACTAGCCCATCCTGAATCACTGCATTTATAGCTGCCCTCCTGACTTGTTTTCCCAATTTTCCATCCGGAAATTTCTCACCAGTTTCAATAAACCTTTTTACAGCTGAAATTACTGGGTCAGCCTCTTGCTTCTTTTTAAAATGATTAACATCACTATCTACGGAGGAATCGTTAAATTTATGTCAACAGGGTTTCTTGATAAAAAATCAGCAATGTCATTTTCCTTGCCAGGAGCATAAACTATATCAAACTGGTATTGCTGAAGCCTAGTCATCCACTTTGCCAGACGACCGGTTTTATCCTTAGCATTTTTAAGCCACTGGAGTGCTTAATGGTCAGAGATCACCGTAAATTTAACCCCTTCCAAAAAGTACTTGAAATGTTCAATTCCCCAAACGATCGACAAACATTCTTTCTCAGAAATGCTAACATTTAATTCCTGATTTTTCAATATTCTACTGGCGTATTGTATCACAATTGGCCCTTTATCTTGCATTTGCATCAAGACACAACCTAACCCAAAACCTGACGAGTCTGTTCGTAAAATAAAAGGCTTGTTAAAATCCGCCTGTACTAAGATTGGTGCTGTTGTTAATTTATCTCTTAAGGTCTCAAAAGCTTTCTGACATTTGTCATCCCATTCCCATTTTATTCCCGCTTTAGTTAACCTTAAAAGTGGAAAAATTAAGTTTGAGTACCCCTCTACATATCTCCTAAACCATGACATTAGTCCCAGCCAAGATCTTAGTTCTTTAACAGTCTTTGGTTGTTTAGCCTCCTTAATCACCCTTATCTTTGCAGGATCTGGTTTAACGCCCTCTCCACTGATTATGTAACCTAAGACCCGGGTTTCTTTACATCTCAACTGAATTTTTTCTGGGTTAAGTCAGGTTGGCATAATCAAGTCTTAAAAGTATGAACTCCATTTTCTCCAGATGATCAGGCCACATAGCACTTCCCATCGTTATGTCATCCTCGTATCCATATATGGATTCGTGTTTGGATGTTCTAAGCAGTTCATCGATTAGCCCCTGGAATACTCTTCCGCTGTTGAGTTGCCCAAATTGCATTGTTGTTGGTGAGAAATGGCCTCCTGGCACACAGAAATATACCAGTTCACTTGCTTGGCTATCCATTCCTATCTGCCAGAATGCAGACTTTAGATCAAAAGAAGTTATGAATTTCGGAGTCCCAATATTATTGACTATGCTATCAATTGACGGGAGGTTATAATTGTCGACTTTAGTGATTGAGTTAAGGAATTTATAATTCACAACTAACCTATGAGTTCTATCTGATTTTAATTTTAGAAAAGCTGGCGACGCCATTTTACTTTTTGCGGGGACTATCAAACCCTGATCTAACATTTCCTGAATTATTTGATTCATAATCTTTTGCTTGACTGGGTTCATCTGGTAGGCACGTTGTGCTGGAATCTGGACATTTTTTTCTATTTCAATATGCATTTGCACCAGGGAGCATCTTTTAATTTCTTCTTGAAAAGCCTCTGATATATCAAGAAAAGATGGTGTACATCCATTTTTTGATCAGGTGTGAAATCAGCTTCGTGGACAATTTTTTTCCATGGAAAAATTTCTGTTAAGTTTACATTTAACGTTAAAGTCTCGTTTTGCAAAAATTTCCGTATCAGCAAACCATCCGACTTGAAATGCCATTGGCTTTCATTAAAGTCCAAAATTACTCCCATATCATTCATTATATCCGTCCCTAAAATTAACTCGTACGGGAGGTTTTTACACACTACGACTGTATAACCTATTTTTTTATACCCTATTGTCAACTCCAGTTTAAGCCATCCAGTGACCTCAATTGTGGAAAAATTTGCTGCGCATAAACGCAACTCACAGGCTCTTAATTTCTTGAAGCAGGACTTCTTCCAACAATCAAAATCAAGTAGGGTGTACAATGAACCTGAATCCCAAATTCCTTTTAAGTTATAATCACCAACCTTTACTTCAACTAGTGGTCTCATAGTACCCTGTAACCTGTAATATTGGGGCTGGAAATTTGTCTAGTGCTTGCCCCTCTGAACTGGTCCCAAACCGTTTCCCTGACTATTATTCATCATTGGTGGCCACTGATAGTATTGTGGATATCCTGTTTGAAAATTAGCAAGTACAGGATGGGGTGGGGGTGGGTAATTTGGTAAAGGTGGGGGGGGGGGATATGGAAATTGAACTGGTTGTTGTACCTGCGTACATTTATTAGCAAAATGCCCAAAATTTTGGCATTTAAAACACCTAATTTTTGACAATTTATCGTTTTTAGGTTCTCCAGACGATTGTCCCACTGAGCCAATGTTAACTGATTGCCTTTTGTCAAGTTTTTCACTTGCTAGGTTCATAAATTTTAAAGTTCTCTCGGCATCCGTTCTCAGATGGAACACCGACTCATTTTTATTGTTACAAAGTATTGCTGCTAATTTTGGAACTAAATTACGTTTGACGATTCTAATTAATTCGTCCGATTCAACCCTTTCAAGGAACTGTGAGTTAAGCTTTGTGATTTCGTTAACAAAACTTGTGGGAAACTCGTCTGGGTACATTTTCCTGAAATATATAGCATCTCTAATCTCTTCTTGTTGCGACACTGATATAAAACGCTCTTCAAATTGAGTTGCAAAATCATTCCGAGTTCCTGGTATACAATCGTGCTTAAACTACTCAAGAGCTTGACCCACCAAATAGTTTTTGATCCATTTATCCACAAAATCTATCTCCGGTATTTTGCGTGCATGCATTACACTTTCCAATTTTATTAAAAATTGCTTCAGAACGCACGAGTTTAATTCACCACTGAAACTTTCTAAGCTTTCCTCGGGTAACCATGCCTTTAGTATTTCTGATGCCTCAATTTGATCCAAAGTTCTCCTTGTTTTAGATTTTACGTAACAATCCATGAACTGAACGTAACGGTTACGTTGTATGACAATCTCGTCTGCATTATCAATTGGATTTAAAGGAGGTGTAGTTCCGTTTGGCGACGTCATTCTCGGTTTCAGGCAGCAAGGCGTATAAAGGCAAAGAGAAAAAAAAATTAGAGAACACTTCCAGGGAAGAAAGACATGATTTCAAGAATTTACACTTCAATCCTCAAAAATTTCTTAAAATTTATACCATAAGATTGCCTCTGGAATTAAAAATCACAAAAAATCACAAGGATTTAAGGGGGGGGGGGGAGATGACACACTCGCTAACAGCTATTAACTGGGGACTCTACTTTTTCGGAACAATTCGGGTAAAGGCTTAGTATTTTTGCTGCGTAAAATTTAAATTACATCAATTTCCCCTAATTTTTATTTTTTCTTCTGGACCCAAAACTCAATTAAAACTTTTTTCCAGATAAGCAATATTTAATGAGTCCTCCTTTTTCAAACCTAAACACCATAAAAATCAGCCTTCAATTTCCACTCGTCCCAAACCAGAATGATTCAAAGCAACAACAAAAAAAAATTCGGTCGAAACAATCCAGTTTTAATTCTCGCAACAAGAAAGGCCCTTGGGTTTATGAGAGAAAAAAAATTTTCGCTACCGTACAAGAGGCCCCCACTTTGTTACGCGTTTCTTTTCTCGGTGGTTTGACGTAACATTTATATTGTTGCTAGAAAAATGTTAATTCTAAAAATTCTCATTATGGTTACAGCTATTACCATAGAACAAAAAGGAATTGAAAGGATTTAAAAACAAGTCACATTTATTGCAGGCCTCAATTTACAACAATTCTGTACAAAATTCATCCAATAACATTCCAAGTAAATATTAAGGACTAATTTATAAAAGAGGCTACGTTAAAATTTTCAACACCACCATTAAATAATCAAAAAAATATTAAAGGTTAAAATTTTATAACCCCAACAACTGGTGGTTGCGGCAAATCACGCAGTTGTCGAATCGACTTGCGGGCAAAGCTTAGTAAAGCAGACGTATCGTATCTTCCTGTACAAACGATGGCGCAGAACTAGAAACTGCAAATTTGACACATTCTCTTGGGTAGTTGCTGTTCACTGATTGTAGCATCGATGTACCTCAATAAAACGGAAGAAAAATTGTAAAACACACATTAGCATTTCGACAAATATTTTTCACTCTTCGCACGGACCTTGAACATTAAGCAAACGCAGGGGTGTTTCGAAATACAAGTCAAGTTCACACTTGAGTAGCCACACAATTGTAATTACGGTAACTCTTCGAAAATGGCTTTTAGTGAACTACATGTACACAGCAAAACTCACCTCGAACTATAGAAAGGTCCACAATAAGACACTAATGAGGCAGAAATATAAGCACTTAGTTCTTTGTGTTGAAACGCCCTCGTAAAATATTCAAATCACATTTACCATGATTTGGCAACTTTCCTTTTACTCCGGTCAACATAATTAAGTTTCTATTGCTTTCTTTTAAATTGCAAGGTTGAACGTCTAGACGTAAAAGTCACAAGCTTTGAATACGATATTTCGTAAAAACTTACGTTGGCTTGATAGCTCATTTCGCCAGATAAAACCCACAAGTAGCAACAAGGACGTCCAACTGAGTAGAATTCATTGGTGGGGCGTGTCGACTCGCCCAAGCCAAGTACTGCGAGAAAGCATCACCACACAACGAAGGAGACGCTCAAACAGTGTCCGTCGCCGTCAAACGTCTAGGCTGCAAACACCTGTCGGAGCTCCCTACTGCTTGCTGACGTCCCTTTTTATGTAGGACGCGCATGCGCAGAAAATGAAAATCTGCATAGTATTTTAAACTAAACATACGGAAATCTAAATAAAATATACACATGACAAAATCAACCATATACAAAAAAAAAAACATTCATATTCGCATTCATATTTAATAATTTAACAGTTTTAAGAAAATAAAATGTGACATTAAGAATTACAGTATGATGGCAGCCGAGAATGACGTCAGGCAAGAACGTCGAGGGATGCGTCCAGTCTCAGTTGGTGAAACACTAAATGCAAGGTGCACTAAGAACAGTGATTCCGTAATAAAATATAACACCACAATTGTCAATTAAATCGAAACAAATTCTGTGATTTGATATCGGTTTGATCAACCGATCAACCAACAGTAGAATTAATCAACAAACAGTTTGGCGTTTTGGCATTATTATTACGATTGCGTTGGAATAATTGCTGCATAATAATAGTCGTTAAACAAATGACATACTATGAATGAGTTAAGCACTGGTATTAAACATAGTTCAGTACAACAATCATTGTTATAACTACTGAAATAATACTTAGTTCGTATGAAGTTTGACCGTAGCTAACGCTCGGTTGCTCGGCTCTTTTCACCCGGCTTTACGTTAGGCACACGGCATGGCTTTCATCCATCCGCTTACAGATCGGCTCAGAGGATGGTAGCGTCATGGAGGCTTTAAAATTGTCAACTGACAAGCTACATTCCTGAGGTATACTTTTATATGTGTGCGTTATCGCACTGCAATCTATTGATTTATTCAAGTATCCTTTAGAATTGTGTGACTTGACAGTCCAGGTTCCTATTTCAAATTAGGGACCGCTACGCTTGTCAATCATGGTATTGTCGATTCGGAAGCGCATCTGCTGATTCTCTGTATTGTGTGCTTGAGTAACTCGCTGACTTAATTAACTGTCACCTGCACACCTACGTAGGAATGATTAATTGTCACGTTTAGGAGAATGATCGTTCATGGATGACGATCTAAACTAATTGGAATTCCTTCCAGAAATAATGTTATTCATTGAACATGTCGTAAATAATGTCGTATTTTAAATCCCAGCTCCTCAAGCTTAACAATGTTTTAATTACACTAGTTCGAGTTACAAAGGAGTGTGCAGCTGTTCTGGTCTTCTTTGAAATGTGTGTTGGAAGTAAGCCACCAGGTTTACATGGTGCACTTCCTTTTTGGCCAACGGCCATTCCTGTTGCTGACTGACAGCAGACGACAAAGGACGTGTTGGACTTTTGGGAGCAGTCAACATGACAATCGGCGCTAGCGATCGCGATCGCCGAAGGTAACCTTCGTCCTTAGTGAAAACCCAAGAAGGAAGAAAGGCCCTTATGCATAAGGGGCCTTCCCGACCGTGATAATTTGGCCGGAGAAGAAGAACAGTGACGGCAGCAGATTCCGAAGGCCAACACCGCGTGTTAGGCCTAACGCCGTAACGTCTCAAGGTCAAGCGAAGTCCGTCGGCCGACCGCAGCTAACAACAAGGTAAGCAACCGATAAGTGCTTACGCATAGTCAGTGTGCTAGAACTGTCAATTGCCCACATAATACTTGTGTTAGTTTTCCTTGCATAGTATGAACTTCCAACTCTGCATCTGTTCAGAAATGACAGACCCCAACAATGTGCCCCTATGTGTGTTTAGTCAACTGGAGCCATTTTGGTCTAAAATGAATAATATTTGATTCATGCATATAATAAATGTATGATATCTATGAAAATATGTGTATAATTAATTAGCTGTTTCTGTTCGGTCTAGCTGATTCCCGTTGATTCAACTCGGCTGTAATAGTCAGCATTGTTGAAGTAATAGTGTTTGTTTCTAATTGTTAGAGCACATATCTGTTCTCATTGTCGGCCGCTCGCCCCTTTTCTCTGCTACCGTGGCAAGAATGAGCCGTTCGCCCTCTTGCTGATTGTTGAAGCTTTGTTTGTTTAATCCTCCCTAACAATGCCTCTATCAAGTTTGCTCACAATTTAAGTCTGCTCCTAAGCGAAATAAATATATATAGATGGTATATCGGAGGTGAATCAATTATGTTGACAGGCCAATTAATAACGATAATACAATTAAGATATACTGATTATTCTAGGCATAAGCTGTAGTCTCATTAAGAGACAACAAACTTTTTGTTTTGTCAAGGATTATGTTATGGGATTAATTAGACCTAATTATGCAAATTACATTAATTACGGTAATTAAGAATAACTTAATATTGTGCATTAATTATTAATCAAAATAAAAGCGCATGACCTACGAATATTTATTATTACTAGAAATTGAAACGTAAGTTAAGCTATTTAATTACATAAATAGAGCCTTGAAAGACCAGCAGGGATTGAGAAAAGAGCACAAAAATAAAAGACAAGTTAAGACTTGTAACTGAATTTTTAGCCAGGCTGCTCACCCAAAACTTTCTAAGAAAATCTTGTGCAACATTGACATCCACATTTCTTGGTAGTGCAGGTGGACATCTTGGACGGTTTTCAGAAAAACAAGGAGCGCCAGTTTCAAGGGCAGGCAAGTTTTCATAGAAATGAGTTTCGAGCTAACTTAACTCAAGACACACTAAAGTAATAAACATATTCCAGAACAGTTTCAATTTTTAGTATTTCAAAGCAGCCTTTATAACAAAGTTGGTTAGTTGTTGTCAGGTTAGTTGTTGTCTGGAGCTCATATCATCGCCTTGTCCGTCTATCAGCCAAAGCCGAGTGAGGCCTTTGAGTCGGAGATCGTGAGCCGTGAGCTTCAGCTTCTAGCATCAGCGATAAGTATAACTCTGTATCGTTCAGGATACAAAACGTTTAAGCGATTGAGTTGATTTAAATTAGATAATAGAAAGACGATAATATTGAGATAATAGCATTCTTCTAGAATTTAGCTTAGGCTAGGATCTATCATTGTCAGAGTCCATGAACACGATCTCTCCTTTCCTTTTTTGCCCTCCATAATTTTATTTCAGGCACCTGAAGTAATGCAATAATATTTTGCTCGTATTAATTTCAATACTCACATTTAAATTATAAGGTTAAAATGCGCCAAGTGGGATATAACTTACAACGAATTAAACAAGTTCAGTAATCAATCCTTGTTTTGTCCTTTATTGGTTAGATCTTAAGTGTTTTTGGTGTCAGGTGTATATTGTTTCCATCCTTGGTAACCTAAGTAAACCCCAAACAAATTTTTTGACTAAAAAATGACAGTTCCAGTAGTCAAAATTTCTAAAACGTTTCAGTTTCTGGGGGGGCCCCCGGCCAACATAAGTATTACTTCTTTTACCCAATAAAAAGAAGAATTTGAGATTATAAATTTTAGTGCCATTTCTTGCCACTAGCTGACGATGTTAGCAGTGTTTTAATTAATTTAATTTGTATGCATACGTTTTTTTCCCCCCAAGAGAACAAACATTTGATTAAAAAAAAATGGAAAATGAGTTAGTTAAACTGCTAACAACGGTATGTAATGACAAGAATGGTTCTAAAATTGCTAAATCTTAAATCTTTTTTCTTGTATAAAATGTTAAATACAACGATTTTTATTATTCTTTCTGTATTTACGAGAGTTAAAAAAGGCCTACTTACTTCATTAATAACGTATGGTGTGCATGCGTATTCCTCTACTCCTCTTGAAGTAAGGCATCTACATAGGTGAGAGTAACACCAAATAAAACATAATTAAATTACTCTTCTAATAGGCCTATTATCATTGCTATAAATTGATTTTTCTACCCTCAAATACACGAAAAACTGCTCTGAAGACTGCAAGTTCGACCAGGCAAACTGATCAGAATGAAATCATCTAAATTATATGAAGCGTGATTGATGCCAATTGAGTGAGCGAAGCAAATTATTATTGTAATAAACAAGAGTAAAACACCTTTTCTGCTTTTTAAGTATGCTGGATGAAATAAACAGACTAAAAAAATCTATAAAAGCTTATATATTTGATGAAAAATAACCTATAAAAACTATATTTTTTATTTTATAACCTATATTTTTACATTAGCAGTCTGCGAGGCCTGTAAAGTTCAAACCCAGTATATAAAAGAGAGTAGAACTTAAGAGAGAGGCGGACACAACGAAAGTTACTGTCACTGAGATCCTTGACCACCAATCTACTCGCCTACTGTCTGTTGCCATAAGAGGAGCAGTGCTGCTAATTCCAGAGTAGAGTGAGAGGTTTTCCACTTGGCCTGCATTTTAATCCAGCTAAATACGATACTGGCTTACTATGAATTCTAGTTATGGTAGGTTGTGTTAATGGTTTAATTTAGATTAATAAGTCCTAAACCACTGATATACCGGTATTGGTATTGGATCGGCACAATATATGCACGATATACCATCTGATCTTTATTATTTACTAAAGTAATTAAAGCTAAGTAATAGCATCGTCCATTCGGCCGTTAGTATAATCAATTAACATGATTCACTCATAAGGAGTAAGTTATAACAAGCGCACCTAGCTTGAACTGCTAGTTCAGCCTAGTGCACTTTGGCCAGAAACCAAGCCATGAGCTATCCAGATCTGATTTATAACTCAGTGGTTCCTGACCAGCTCAGAACAGCTCCAGTCAGCACCTGATCACACTGGCTAGATCCAGTTCCAACCAGTCCAGCAGGGACAAGCCCAGACTTTTTCAAGGGCAAGCCCAGACATGTTGTCAAACCCTTATACAGGATCAGTTAGAGCTCGGGCATATAAGCAAGCCCCCAGCAGAATAAATCTGACTTGGATTCTATCTCTTACACTGAAAGGCTACCATACACTGAGCATCCCTGACCAGGAACCTAGATGTACCTAGATGTATAAGTTAAGTATAACTGAATATTATTAGAACTTAGAATAGTTATGGGACTTAGAATAGTCAGAGAGTATTAGCTAGGACTTAGAATAGCCAAGAGCTTAGGTATTGGACTTAGAATAGTCAGTTTAGATATACTGGACTTGAGAATAGTCAAGGTATGATACTGAACTTAGAATAGTCAGTGTAGTTGTTGAATACTAGAACTTAGGCCTAACACTGGCAAGGATGCATTAGCATCACCAGTAGTGTAGAGCCCCAGCCCCTTTAAGTTAAGAGTGCTTCAATAGGGATTAAAGAGAGAATTTGCTAAACCCCACTAACACTAACCGATTTGACTATGAATAAATAACACGTTCGTTCAACCAATAAAACTTATGTGGTCTCCCTTACTTGCGTACCGATTGTGATTATTGTAAAGCTGCAGTTAGTTAGATATTGTTAGCCGGCCGGGGTAACACAACATAAACCAGCGTAACTCAGTATAGCTATTTTACACTAGGTTTACAGGTTGTTATATCTATTATCTGTGTTCAGTTTTCTTATCCATTCAATAGATTCCCTGATTGTTGTCTGCCCACAGGAATAGTAGAACTTAGAATAACTGAAAAACCCTTGAGAAGTATAACCCTAGTCTGTGTACCCGTCGTCTGTATTTATCACTAGCTGAAGCCCGTGCTATGCACGGGTGGTATTGATACATAGTGCAGTTATGGTATGTGAACACAAATGGTGTCTTGAAATTGGTTGCACCGATGAACCCAGTGCGCCAGGCATACATTGCTGTTTGAAGGCATTTTTGTGTCTGGCTATGCTTAGTGAATGACTTTTGTTATTGCTTCTGTCTTGGAGTTGTTGATTGGTGTTTCAAGAATGGTACAGACTTGGTTTCGCTACATAATATTTAAGTGTTTTAAGTGTTTTACCTGATCTCTTGTATCAGCGCAATCCCTACCCCCCCCCCCTTCCCCGCTTCCACTGCTAATGATCCCCTCTTTCTAATAATCACTTCCATTATGTTCTTCCATGTTCATCTTCGCGGAACGGATATATCAGCGCATCGTGTGATTCAAATCACTCCCCCTGCCCCGGCTATTGATTCCCACTTTGGAATGATCACATTCAATTAGGCTCAAGGCAGTCTTGAAGCTTTCCCTCAAAGTGTTCCTCTACAAGGAGCGCGGGGCCTGCTCCTTGCTGACCTCTTATTTGCCCTCCGGTCAGTAGATGGCATCGGAAAGCTCGCGATTTCTGATGCGATGGGGCGTGGCTGGTCGCTGTCCTGCCCTGCAGCAGTGGCTGCCTGACCTACAGGGTGTCCCAAAAGTCCCAGTCCAGCCTCACATCTTTTGAAGGGGTTGAAAGAAGATAGTGAAACCCTGGCAATGTAAATTTGGTTAAAGGTTCTACCTTGTACACAACTTGCATTTCGCCTGCCACCTGGGGGGGGGGGGGGAAAAAAAAAAAAATCTCCAATGGAATGGGGGGGTAGAGGAATACCTTATTTGAAAGGCCTTTATTATGCGAGAGAAGTGCCGCAGTGATAGCTTCGATACGATGAGCCCATCCAAAATGGTGGCCGGTCAAACATTAGGATTTTCCTCTGCATCTCTGTGTTATTCGGGCTAAAGACGTCTTAAAAGGACGTAGGTGGCAGCAAAATGCTGTGTTCAATTTGGCTGGATTACACCTACAATGTCTTTTATGCTGTGAAACCCAGAGTGTGGGCTCAGTGCCCCCTCCCTCGGGCCCTCTTGTAATAATAATCTGACCGACCTTGCTTATCTGTGCCCAATGTTGCTTAGTGATCACGTAAATTGGCGAAAGGAAAAATATAAACCTCGGACGTTGAACATTATCCATTAGTTAAGCAGTGTGTTCCTTAAACATTCAAATGATTGAATGGAATTACTGATGTTTAAGGTGCTTACTCATGGACCTCTGGTACTAGAGACAGCTTACAATTCTTGGTACCCAGTGTCACCCACTCAGTGATTTGGGATTGGGTGTAGGACACATCTTCCCTAAATGTATTGCCACCATTATGTTTGAGATTTCCTTTTAATCTGGGGGTTTCTCCGGATTTGTCCCCTCTGGACTTCTTTCTTTGGGGTTATGTCGATATAGTTTACAAGACAAAACTGACTGAATTATGGTAGCAAATTATTGACGCCTTTCAGTTGGTTATGCCACAAATGGCTAGTAATGTAAGGCAGTCGATTGAGGCCAGACTATACTGTTATGTTCCCAGATCACTGACTAACTTGCAACTGTCACTCATTTTCCTGAAGGTTTATTCTTTGATTTGTACTTACATACACACAAGGATGACATAAAATGATCTTGAATACCTTTCTGTTCATATGAGATAATGTGCGTTTTGACCTTTACCAGAGATCCAATTTCTACTGTTACTGTTGCTCTCTTCTCGTTGTAGTAGTTAGCTGAGGTCATCGCAGCTACCGTGAGGTGTGCCCGCGCTATATCCCTTGCTTCTTTCCACCTTGACCGTTGTTCTTCAAGGTAATCTTTTGTGGATTGACTTCCACTTTGTTGCGGCAGGCAGACCATGGAGACTTCATTGGATGGATTGCGACCTTTTAGCACGTAGTACGGTGTGTCCCCTACTGAAGAATGGGGGGTGTGTCTTAACGCACTTTCCAGATTCGGCAAACATGTCCCCCAACTCGCATTGTTTGTTTGTACAAAGACTCGTAGACAAGCTTTAATCGTTCTGTTTTTTCCTTTCGGTCGCATTAGCTTGCGGATAATATGGGCACGTTCTCCAATGTACATTTCCACATTTTTTAAGACTTCAGTGAAAATGTTCGCAACGAAAACCGGCCCGTTATCTGATGCTAAGTACTCTTGTGGACCATGAACTTGTAAAATATGCTGAGGAAATTTTCTTGCCGCCGTTCTTGCGGTACAGTGTCTTGTTGGTATTATCCATACCCATTTCAAAAAATAGTCAATCATGACTAGAATGTATCTATTTCCACCCACAGTTGGTGGCAGTAATCCCATAAAGTCAATTCCTATAATTTGGAACGGCCGTACAGCGATTGTTACTGTCATCAATCCTTGCTTTTTCATCTGCGACGTTTTTGCTAGTTGGCATTCATGACACGATTTGACGTATGATTTTACGTCCCTAAACATTCCCACCGAATATCCAATCATCTTGACCCTCGCCAGTGTTTTGTGCACTCCTAAATAACCTGTACCTGGCAAATCGTGCTGTTCGAACAGTACAGTATGTATCATTTCTGTCGGTATGAATGTCTTCACATTGTCTTTTATTCCTTCTCTCCATCGTATGGTTGGGTCGATGTAGCAGACTAGGCCAACTTCTAATGTATAGTTCTTCAGTACATTCGTAATATACTTAGTTGTCTCTGTACTGCCAGTCTTCCCTTTTTCTAAGACGCTTCTAATCTTCTCGATGTTCTTGTCGGCCCTTTGAAGCTTTATCATCTCTCCTCTTTCCTCGACTTTGATTCTTGGCATTTTCCTGATTGTGAAAAGTTGAGCTGGAGCTCGAGACAATGCATCGTCAACAGTATTCATCTTCCCCGCTCTATGTTGTACGATAAAATCATATTGTTGCAATCTTATTGTCCACCGTGCTGTCTTCCCTTTTTCTGCAGTGTTTGACAACAACCACTTAAGTGCCTGGCAATCCGTAATTAGTGTAAAAGTGCTCCCCTCAAGAAAGTGCCTCCATTTTTCTATAGCCTCGACCACTGCTAATGCGTCTTTATCGAATGTTGACATTTTCAGTTCTGCCTTCGTGAGTGCTGTGCTATAGAATTCGATGGTAACTTGTTTATTGTCTTTCATCTGTATACACATTGCTCCAATTCCAACATCACTGGCATCACTTTCGATTTGAAATTCTTGGTTGTAGTCTGGCAGTTGTAACGCGTCCGACGTTAATATTGTTACTTTCACTCTGTCGAAACTTTCTTGGTGTTCACTGTTCCAAACAAACTTTACTTCACTCCTTATCAGTTGTTGTAAAATTCTGACTATATCCGAGTAACCCTTTATAAATTTACGAAAATAATTGTGTAGTCCTAGAAATCTATGAAACTCTTTCTTTGTCTTGGGTCTCGGATACTCCTTTAGAGCTTGTAGATGTTTCCCATTCAGATGAATCCCCCTTCCACTCACTGTGTATCCCAGATTCGGCATTACTGACTAACAAAAGTGGCATTTTGACTTTTTGAGCATGACACCTGCCTCCGCTAGCTTCTTGAATATCTGTTCAACGTGAAATTTATGCTCTTCCCACATGCTGCTCGCAAACATGTCGTCAACATAGAGCATACATGTTTTTCCAATCAATGTGCCTAATATTGTCGTCATAATCCTTTGAAACTCGGCCGTTGCATTTTTTAGCCCAAACAGTAATACCCGCCACCGGAATGACCCTAGATGACATAAGAATGATGTGTAGTCTCTGGAATCTTCACATAACGAAACCTGGTGGAATCCACTTTTTCTGTCCATCGTCGATATGTAGTTTTTTCCCTTGTAGGAATTCCATAACCTCGTCAATTCTTGGTATCGGGTATCTGTCAGCTTTTATTTGGCTATTCAATTTCCTGTAATCCACTACTGCTCTCCATGTCCTTTCCGCTTTCTTTTTCAGGTACATGATTGATTCCCATTCACTCATACATCGTTCTATTTTACCATCCTCCAGTAGTTCATGTATAATGTCTTCCATTTTCTTTCTCATAGCAGGGGAGTTCCTGTAGTACTTGCCAGCATAAGGGACTGGTTTTTCATGAAACTCAATTTTATGTTCACCAACATTTGTCTTACCTGCTTTTCCTGGAAAGATGCGTGCATGTCTGCATATTAAATCGTCTAGCTCTGCCATTTATTCATCGTTTAACATGTTGAATGTCTCTACGTTTCCATTTTCAGTAGCCATTCTCCACAACGGGTTTAACTTTATTTCATTGCTTTTCTCCTTTTCCTGTTTTGTATTAAAAAGAAGTTTTTCTTCTCCACTTTTCCCGGAAAATATGCTTGGCCATTGGTTATATCCAGTATTTACCCCAATCGTTCTTAAGAAGTCTATGCCTAATACCCAGTTGTCACCCAGGTTTTCGAATATTGCAAAATCTAGTTGTAGCGTCTTCCTTCAATTAAGGCGTTCAGCACGACTTCTCCAACTGGTGCCATTGTCGATACTCCAGCGGCTAATTGGGCTGGTGCACTGTTACATTGTTGCAACTTATGTTCCATCTGTAGGGCTTTCAACCATTTTAAGGAGATATTGTCGAGCCTGAGTCAATTATCCCACCAAATGTCGTCAACCCTACCTGTTGTGTCTTGACCTACCGATGGGTGGCACAACCATCCGTACAATCGTAAGTTGTTTATATGCCGTCAGCTGATGCTTGATCAGCTGACAATGTTAATAAAAGCATGATCGCACTTCCGATCATGGTCAGTCATCAGAAACCTTGCGTCCAAGTTGTACCTCCTAATTAGTACTTCAGTATACCACAAATGGCGGACGAGGCTGAGATCTAAAAATGAATCCACAGCAAAATTAAGAAGATACGTAACATTTTTTTTGAAAAGGCAGAAAAAAAAATGTGCTTATACTTACTGAATGTACTTTCTCGTGTTCGTAGTAGTTTTCCGGGGCAGCGGAATTAGACTGGAATACGATGATATTAGGAAGAAGCAGCGTGAAAAAAGTCGATTGGTCCAAAATTTTTCAATCGCCGAAGCTAACGGGTGCGAGCAGGAAGCCAGGCTTGCGTCGAGCAACAGCTGTTTTTCAAGGTCGTTGAGAAACAAGGTTGAATCGCGTGTGTAGCGATGGAACGGCGGTGAGTTTACAAATCAAACTTTTAAATCACCGGAATTCCTATGCCATTTAGAGAATTTAAATTGGTTTATGTCGTGTGTGTAGTGTATATCATGGCAACTTTTATGCAATTTGAAGCGTATGATGATGCGAGTAGTTGGGGCGAATATGTGAAACGCCTAGACAGCTATTTTTTAGCGCACGAGGTAGCTGCAACCAAACGAGTGCCTATGTCGCTTTCTGTTCTCTGTGCTAAGCATTATAAATTACTTAAGAGTTTATGCAGCCCAGCATTACCAGGTACTAAAATGTATGCAGATTTGTGTAAAATTATGAAGGACAGTTTTGATCCTGTCCCGAATAAGATAGTTAAGCGTTATTGGTTTTGGAAAAGGGACCAAAACGAAACCGAAACTGTTTCTGAATACATTTCTGAGCTTAAAAATTTATTAGAGCACTGTAAATTTGACACATATCTGGAAGATATGCTGAGAGATAAAATGACAGTAGGCTTAAAAGATGTCGCTACTGTACGGGCATTGTTAAAAGAGTCAGAATTAACATGGGCTAAGGCTAAAGATGTGGCATTAAGTATGGAAGCTGCACAGCGAAGTGTCTCGGTATGAAGCAAAACAGTGTTGTGAAGTGTACATGTTGTGGAAAGGCTAAACATGTAAAAAGCCAATGCCGTTTTAACGATAAAGATTGTTATACTTGTTGATTAAAGGGGCACCTCAGCTCCGTCTGTAAAAGGGGGAGGGGTCCAGAAAAAGCCTAGAAAATCGCATTTTGTGGGTGAAAAAGATAGGCTAACCACAAGTGAGTTGGAATCCGATACTTATTCGGAGAGTCACTCATTAGTGCACAAGGTTGTTACAATAAATGCTGTTCATAAGGGGGCATGGAAAGCTAATGTAAAAGTAAACAATCAGAATTTACTGTTTAGTGTCGATTCGGGAACCGAGAGGTCAATTATACCCGAACATTTGTACAATAAGCATTTGAGTGAAGTAAAATTAAAGAAAACAAGTATTGTTTTGCAAGACTATTCTAAGAAAGATTTTAAACCTAAGGGTATTGCAAAAGTTCAAGTGTGTTATGAAGGTAAAACACTAGAATTAGAAGCTATAATCACTCCTATAAATAATGTGCCTTTATTCGGTCAGGACTGGATTGAATCTTTTGATCTTTTGATATGGATTGGAAGGTATTGTTCAAAGCTAACCAATGTAAATTAACAAAAAGTGTTAATACAGTAGAAATTGTAAATACTAGCACAACTTCTGTAGAAGATGACTTTGTTAGTAGGTTTCCAGAATTGTTCAAGCCTGGTGGACTGTCTTGGTAGCCTATCGCGTGGTGTTCTCCCAGCAGAGTAACGAATAGAACACAGCTTAATGCAAGCACAGGAATGGACATGTTTATTGAGTTACAGTGCTTTATATAACAGTTGTCACGTGACACATTGGTCATGTGTCACATCTATGGTGATCAATACTGTTCAGTATATCAGTAGTACATGTATAGCACTTCTACTAGTCAGTTAGTCTAGGTTAGGGTTAACAAAAGGTAAACAAGGATTGCTAACTATTGTGGTGCCACACGTGATGGCACCACACCTGGGTTGGGGAACTTAAAGGGGTTTAAGGCACAGGTCATATTAAAACCTAACTGCACACCCAAATATTGTAAACCTAGACCCATACCACTAGCCTTAAGGGAACAAGTGTTAAAGGAACTTGAAAGGCTAGAGGCGGCTGGTATTATTACACCCATTGAAGCGAGTCAGTGGTCCTCACCTGTAGTTTTAGTATTTAAGCCAAATGGGGAACTAAGAATTGTGGGGGACTACTCAGGAACTGTTAACCATGAGGTAGTTACTGAGTTATATCCTGTCCCTAGGGAGGAAGAGGTATTTTCTAACTTAGCAGGCTGTACTAAATTTTCTAAATTGGATTTAACAGATGCTTTTCTACAAGTTGAGTTGCATGATGATTCAAAGCCAATTTTGGCTATCTCCACCATTAAAGGCCTATATGTATGGAATCGTTTGCCTTTAGGATTGTGATGTCCTAGGCGGGGACACACCTTAGCCCAGCGTGGGCACC
>JAHWFP010169424.1:2968-43030 GCA_023313725.1 Lithobius niger
CATATTGAACACGGGTCTATTAACCCAGAAACACGAAGAAAGGTTTGGAAGAAAAAAGCAGATAGAATCAATGTATACATTGTCAATCGTGCCAATGTATACATGTTTTTTTCTTAAAAACCATTGTTTGGCGAGAACTGATTTTATCACCTCATAACCAACCCCTTCGGAACCAGTGTGAACGTGATGGGGTGGACTTAGACTCCCATATGTACAAGTCTGCGTAGTTTGGGGAATCAATTTGATTTTGTATCTTCTTGACTTGAATTCCATGGCACTACCATCGACTGTGATTTGCTCCTTGTATTAAGGAAAATAATATTTATTTCTTTATTTGCTCCTTGTACACAGAGTGACCCTCACAATGCAAACTTTTCATCATTGCACGTAAGTTCTTTTTTTTTGGCAGTCACAGAAGTCGTGAAGTGGTTACCAAGAAGTTTTAATAATACAGTAATATTAATTGCAACCATTCATCTTTTACATAGTAAAAAAATGGCCGAGTTATTATTGTTCCACATTTAGTCTGCAGACGTCTCACCTGCACGATGCCGTATATCCTTCCACCTTACGAACGGAATCACTCATGGAAGTCATAAGTAACAGCTATCTTTACTTACATATTCTTAAAATACAGATTTGTAACAAATCAAATCAAATTAAAAAGCAACTACTTCATAATAAGTTTTTATAGAGCGAATGTTTCTTCTGCAGCAGCACTTATTTCGTGATGAGGTTTTTATACCAAAGCTTGTTTTTTTGTTATTTTTTCACATGAATAAAGAAGGGTGAGTCATTGCATGTCGTTGCAAATTGTAGGCTTCAGGGAAACAGGTGCCACATATCTCACATTTGAAACGTTCCTTGTGTAGGTTTTCGTGTCTACGTAGCATCTTCCGGGTGTCGAAGATTTGAGAACAGAAGTCACATCGGTAGATTCTGTCATTTTCTATTCGACCGAAACAGTCTGAAAAAGAAAATAGAGAGATGTTGTATGCCAAAGTATGAACACACGTTACCCAATATCAATCAACTACTCATTTTCAAATTAAGTACGGAAGGTCACACCATTAAATCATAGGCTTCTTTTTTTCATTCGAATTTTTTTAATAGTCATAAGAAAACCTACAACGTAAGTTCACAGAAAGGTTTAAAAACAATACATAGAAATAATACACATAAAAAAAATCAGCAAATATTGACAAATAAGCATCAAGCCCCATATTAGGGCCAGGTTATGGTAAGTGTCCCAGTTCTTTTACACGGAAAAACTGTACAGCAAATTTTGACGATTTACTTCAGTGATAAAACTGATAACACATTAACCCATAACGGCCTGAAAAAACTTTCATATCCTTTTTTTAGACTCCATATGGTACTCGGGTCGGTTCTCGGATTCGAACCGGCATTCTCTTGGTTTAGAGCCGACGACGCTGACCACTGGGCTGTGATTGCTCGCTTTGCGCGTGGTAACCGGGGGCCCCTCACAAAGCTCGCGCTGGGACTTAGTTTTCGCTGTTATACGTTGAAGGCGTACGTTCGTATCTAGGAGGCTACGGGTTAATAAACGGTATTGAATAAATGGCATGACATTAACAAAAACTAATCGAATTAACTCCAATCTTGTGTTCTGTATGCTCTTAGTCTACACGACAATAATATTGCCCAGCAATAAACAACATATTACTTTTGCATTGCCAGTCTACGGTTGTTGCTTACCTAATGTCAAACAACCAAACAATAAATACCAAACAATATAGTATACTTATTTCTGCATGTTTCAATTTAGCACAATGGCAAATTGCCGGAAATCTACCATGCATGTCACCATGTTCTTTCTACATGTGACGTTAGGAAGTTTGTATAAGGTATTAACAAATGTACAATGAAAACGTAAGGGGGGGTTATACATTCGCTTGTTTCTAGAAAGATACAAATAAAGATAGTGCCATATTGTGAAGCATGTTTATGCTTACCTAAAAAGGTTTTAAAAAAAGGTTTAAAAAAAAAATGACAGCGTAAATAACAGAAACAATACAATTCATTATTTGGGTATTATCGGTCCATACATGCTGCAAAGACAGACTTTAACAAAATGTTAACCTTGAAATATTTGTTTCGTAGGTTTAGATACACAGATTTTGTGTCAATCAGGAATTTAATCGTTTTCACAAGACACGAAATGCATCCTATTTACATAATATGTGAAGTTTCAGATTCAGTGGATAGCCTTTAATGTTTGTTCAGTAAGTGCCTCTTCAAGGTTTCAGAGCGACTGAATGTTTTTTGGCACACACTGCAAGTATAGGCAGGGCGATGTTCACTTGGCGCATGCGTCAATACGTGTCGTTCAAAGTTGAAATGCCTGTCGAAACATTTGTTGCAAACAGAGCACTGAAATCTACCCGATTCGAGAACCTGGCTGCTGCCAAACGTCGTTAGTGCTGCATCGTAGTTATGATAGGCAACTCCCAATACTTCGAATACACCTAAGAGAAAAGCAAACAAAAACGTCAGAAAGTATCTGAACACATAATGGATAATTGTACTAGTTAAAATGAAACTGGGTGTAAGGCTGGTTCACTCATCAGTGGGGGACACGGGATGGATGGGTTTATTTTAGCTAGAGGGGAGTTTCAAAAGTCAGCGGCTTGCGACTCGCTTGCAAGCGGAAACACTGCCCGTTTGTGATTTCAATGGGAAAGCGTTCAACGCGGCCAAGCGACTCGCAAACCGCTGACTTTAAAAACATCCCCTAAACGAAGTGCCCCCTTGCCAAACCAATTTCTTAACACTAGCTATAACCCCAGCGTAACATACGCCGGTCTAGCCAGTTCCTGTATACCTGAGCAAAATACTTTACTGGGCACCATGTAATGAACACTGTTCCGAGACACCCCCGTCTCCTACAACTACCCGCGCTCCCCTCCCCACATTATCCCATTGTCTGGCCAGATTTCCCTCCATGCGCCCCCCCCCCCCCAGTAGCAGAAAGATGGTGACGGGTGCCGTACGTCGCAGATTTTTTCCATTGCTGCAGATCGAAAACGGGGGTAGTTTTTTCCTCCTGTGCCCAAACCCATGATTCAAAACTTTCGCGCCGTACTTATGAAATAACGATGAGAAGCATTGATAGGAGTAACTCTGAAGTGGACATAGTTAGATAACAATTTTCATTCTTCTAAACGGCCCTCCAACTGGATGTAAAAATATCAAGAAATTTTTGAAAGCTGCCGTAGCTAGCTAGTTAGTAACACATTTTAACGTCATTGAGGGGCAGATTTTGCATTGAAAGCAGCATAGCTGGCATTCAAATACGAGTTAATTTTTGTCAGGTGGGTCATTGCTCTCGATTTCAACACAATTTAAGCTTTTGTACCGCATTATTATTTTTCCCCAAGTACCTGAAATGTGCCCAACTATGCTTCAAGATATAAGACACTGACGCAATGGCGTCGCGCTACAATGGTTTACAACCTCGACAATTGACTTGATGTGATGTTTGTTGTGATGTTTGTTACCTAACTTGGCGCGACACACTAGCGTGTGTCTAGATATAGATCCCAATAATCGATACCAGGGATAATGACAGGACGCTTAGCAGACATTTTCTGGGTCTAGATACCATACAAATTTCAGGGAAATGTAAGTGACATTCACTAAAAAACATAAGTTCTTAGACTGAAACTTGAAGCTTGGGTTTCAATTTCGGTCGTCTCTCCAAAGACATATATTTAGAATAGTAATGGCTAGATATGCCCAAGTTTTGACAGGTACGCTTCACTTCAATAATTATAAGCCTACAAAAGCAAAACAAGTTGGCTGATTGTTGACACATTTTTCAAACCTCAATTATTAAGTAAAAATATATTATTACTTTGAAAAATGCATTACATTAAAAAATGAATTAACAGCTGCTCTTATTCTCAGGCAGATGAAAATTTTGCTAAATCCGAACAAAACCGGCTTAAAGCGTAAATTATGGATAATCCCCTCACAGCATCATTTGCGTAAATATTTTTACATTAAGCTCGAGGGATAAGCTGATTTATTACCCAGTTTTTGTCTCTCAGTCCTCTTCTAACAATGTAACGATGCAGTAGCGCAACAATGAAACAAGAACGCAGAGTGCAATATATCCGCCATTGCAGTGCTGAGAGCAGATCTCTTGCATCAAAATGGCCGATTGGCGCTCAGCACTAAAATGGCGGATGCATTCATGATTATTATAGACTGGCAATACATAAATTTTAAAAACCGTTAAGAAAGAATTTTTTATTTAAGTGTCAGCAACCACAGCAAATTACCGAATTCGTAAATTATACACTAACAATTGGAATGGTATTAATGGCACAAACGAAAATAAAAAATAATAAAAAAAATATTAAGCATTTAAATGTCATGAACCACAGTAAATTAACGAGTGCATTATGCGTTTTAAGCCTTTAAAAGTGCTAGTTTGCTAATTAAATCTTTTTATAAGCTACTTAAATTTGAAAATAACGTTGCAACCTTCATTAAAATTAATCGTTCCACCAAAAAACATGTCTCTTAACTGTTCTTTATTACTACCATCGTCTTTGTTAGCAGCATCTTCTACTGCTTCACCTGATAAGCCAATATTGTCCGTATTGTCTTCATCATGGTTACTCGGTAAGTCAAATAGATCCTCAAACTCCATCACTTGTTTTGCCATAACAAAAATCTTACAAGAAACACGGCTCCGTCTGCAATAATCACCGAGGGCGAGCACACACATTAAGCGAGCGTGACGAAACGTAGCCAACAATACTCGTTGGACTGAGCGGCAAAAATCGGGTAATAAATAGGATATCACCCGCTTTCCTCATGCTGAGATCCAAACAATGTCTGCGCGTCTCAACATTGTTAGCTCTCAGCACTCGGAAAACGGGTAATATCCTATCACTTCCCAACCGCTTTCTTCTTCTCCGCACTCTTGTAACAATGGAACAGTGTAGGATCGCAACAATGGTTTTCGGTTTGGGTGCTGGGATATCTCAGCACTGCTTTCCTTTTTTGTTTTACATCTGTCATAAATACGGCATAAACGCCAACAACACGAATCTCCTTTCGTAATTTTATCAATGATGATTAAACACAGATCAAATAAATCCAACAACCAAAATAAAAAGCAAAGAACGAAGCTTTCTTATTCAAGAATTATTAAAATTCAGAAATGCGCTGCAACCTAAAAAAAAAAAAGACTACGAAACTTTCGTAATGCGAGAATTAAAATTCATCACAACATAACACAGTCGTAGAAAATGCAATGTGGCACCATAAATGTTTGCTTTAATTGTTCATCATCAAATTCGCTGCATTTATCTTGTTTTGTCAGTGGTTTGGTTACCGTGCAAAACATCAGATGCTGCCACCATCATATCTTCACTGGAACATTTGAACGCTGCTTAACTATCGTTAGCACTAGTTCAAATGCAACAATAAGTCAACGCGTGGTAACAATGACGGGTCGTGCGGAGAATGCGAAAGCGGTTGAGAAATAGGATCTTACCCGTATCCTCATGCTGAGCCCAACAACACGCTGCGCGCTCTCGTTATTGTTAGAGCTCAGCACTCGGGAAACGGGTAAGATCCTATACAAGTAGACCATCCAACCTGCCAAGCTGTCGACGCGCCATTAAACCTCATCTCCTCCCCCCCCCCCCCATCCAACCTGTCATCCCATTGTACAATAGAGAACGAAATAGAATCGCGCTCTGTAAGAATGGTAGGCTACCACTTACCAATGTACTCAGACAATATCGTATTTGTTTTTAAGTTTGTTCCAGTAATGACAAATTATCAATTTTTTAGGGACCAACATCACGTGTCACCACGTCCACAGTTGTGAAATTAATTGTTTAAACTCTAAGCTTACGTATTTTTTACAGCTGTTTCATTAAATTCCTGTTATTTTTAAGTAAAATATATGACGCCACCGCTGATAAAAATTATGTTTGTAGCGTGTAAAGGATTAAATAGACACATAACATTAAAGTGACACCCGGCCTGCCTTATAATAATCCGCCTGCCTTATAACAGTTCGCGCTGATCGCCTTCCGCGCATAAACGAACACAACAAAGGTCATCTGAGACAGTAACTGCGTTCTTCGCATCGAAAGAACGTAGCTACTGTCTCATTTGGCATTGTGCCTAATAGACGAACCAGAATGAACGCATTAATCGTGTCGTCACAAACCGGAATGATTATCCTATTTTAACATCACAATTTATAATTTTTTAAGCTGTCTTATAATTTTGCTTCGGCGATTTGTAGGAATAATTCATTTTAATTTTTACCGCATTGCGTTCTTAGATTTTTGATCTCATGGTAATTATTAGCAAATTAGTACATGCACACACAGACTTGAAACGTCATGGTTATTGTAAGCACGCAAAGCATCATATAGTTACGGGTCGTTCGTAAATCAAGTTCCATTATATTCAACAGAAAATCTCCTAGACGCCACATTTAAAAAAAGGTTTTAGCTAGGGAAAGACTAACGGTAAAGAAATAGACCTTTGGGGCCGTACTTGATGATGAAGATCGAGAAAAATGGCGCTGGGAGGTATATCCCTTTAAGGAATTTGCAAGGAAAGTAAAAATCCATCTAATGACACTGGAGAAAGTGTGCATAATTTTAAAAACGTAAGAAAGGAAAAAAAATTTACAACACAAAAAAAAGTGTACAGCACTTTATTTTATTGAATTATAATGGAACAATTTGTTACAGTCAGAGTATCGTGCGCCACAAGTTTGGAAAAATGCAAGAAGTAAAAGCACAAAAACAGATAAGTGCAGTGTCAAGAATAACGCAAACAGCAACATTTTAAAGCTGTCGTGCTTCGTTATCAAGCAAACAACATAAATCCTGCAGTTTGCAGGGTTCAATATAAAAACATTGAAATTCATTAGAAACACGCAAAAACAAGACATGTCAAATCAACTAAAGCAAGTTAGAGACACTTAAAAAACGGAACTAAGCCTGTGGAGAAAATGGCAGTAGCGGATCTTGACTTCCTTCCAATCCTGTATTTGCGTAGACGTAAGGCAAAGTCCCCTAATATGAGTTTCGGTACCGGTTAAGTTCCGTTTTTAAGCGTTTTTAACTTGTTTTCGTTGATATGACATAATAATAATGTGTGTTGCTGAAGCAACAGGTCTGGCACGGATTGCGGGGATCACTGACTGCCAGCCTAAAGAGGGGCAGCATTTAAGATGCGTGTAAAAATATTTGCTAAAAAGAGGATGCGAAGGTGGCAAGGTAAAAACTAAAGCAAGATAAAACAATTTAAAAGCTTGCATATAGGTAAAAAAGTAGTTTTAAAAATGTTTAAATTGTAAAAAAAAATGCATGGCCAGTGAAAAGGTGGGATCGAATTAGGAAAGGTGGGTTAGGATTTCAACTGCCTTACCACCAAGGTTACACCTGCCAGGGACACAAAGGTCCCCGATGGTATCGCCAGTCGAACGTAAAAGGAGGGGAAGGGTGGGTGGCCAATTGTCAAAAAACAAAACAATGAATAAAATACGTAAAAAAAAATGTACAAGGCTTAAAAGTCTTTACATAAGTTGATCGTCACATTAAAAATAATGTGTTGCTCGTAGTGCATTTCTATAAATTTTTAATGTGTTTTCACTAACCTCCAGCAAATTGCTGGATTTTTTACTATTTGCTTGACAACAAAGCACACCAGCTTAAAAACGTTGCAATTTGTGTTATTCTTGTGCACTTTATCGTCTTGATTCTGTAAACAAGTTTTAACACACACCCCTTGGATAGGAAACTTAATCGTTTTCACAGAGATTGTGCCCATTTCATGGCAAGTTCTGGTGTTTCTTCAATAAGTGCTTCTGCAAATTATCAATACGGTTAAACGTTTTGTAGCACATGCTGCACGGCCAGGTCGGACGATGTTCATTTGGTGCATGCGTTAAAATATGGCGATCAAAGTTAAAACGCCTGTCAAAATGTTTGCTACAGACGGAGCACTGAAATCGTTCTTTCAGTGCGTAGTGGCTTAGCTGGAGAATCTGGTTGTCAGAGAAAGACGTCAAGACTGCATCAAATTCAACTAGAAAAAAAAAGCAAATATTGATATTAGACAGGAATAGGGAATCAGATCAGATATAAGACTTGACCTAATCTCGAGTTCGTCTTAGCTTGTTAGCCCTATACCGCAGTCTCAACTAGTTTTTATCACCTATACCATGCGCAATGGCTGTTTGCCGTGACGTCACCATGAGTTAGCCAATGAAGAACGAGAACAACGGCTGTTTGGCCGTCTGATTGGACTAGTCCAGTCACGTGACATGCACGTCAGAGCAAACAGCCATGCCGTGTGGTATAGTTCCATCTCGTCAAATCTCATGTAGATTTCTTAACGACGACAATGAAAAGTTCATGATCATGAAGTGGTTTGTCGCGATGCTAAATAATTAAGAATGTCAATGATACGCTTTTTTCAATCAAAAATTCTTTTTGCAGTGAGATGACACTGAGTTTCAACACCGAGCTTAATTGAGCGTCAGCAGAAAAATTCTGAAACACACACACAAGAAAGCATAATCCACACTGACCTTCATTACGGCAATTATATTTATATTTGTCCTCATGTTGAGAAAACAAAAAAAAATACACTTAAAAGCATTGATAAAAGAAAAGCTGCAAAGTAGTGAACAATACGGATAATACACTGCAAATCTCAACGTTGATCTAAACCATTACCAATTTAGGCAAGAATCAATTTTAAAATGGCAGTATAAATCCATCTCACTTGCACGAAAAATGAAAGGGTGCGACAGCAAGAATAAGACAGCACCTTATTCAGTGTAAATGAAGTTGGCGGGGGAAGGAAGACAATGGAGGCTAAAAATGCAAAAAAAGTCTCGTTTCGTTAGTGCACTTAAATGCAAGGCCTGAAGGCCACACTCAGCACGGTTCTGGCCCCTTCTTGTTGACTAGCCTTTCAGCATATTTCGTAGCATTCATAGCTTTCATACGTGTTTAAATTCTTCTCCCATTTGCATTGCTGTATTGCAAAATTGCATCTTACATCACTGAATAATGGTCTAGATAACACCGAAACGTCATGACGTAGATTATTTTTTTTATGGTGGACTATTTGGTTGATGTTTAATCAATTCCTTATTTTAAAATATTTGAACTGAAAATGAAGATCAACTTAATGTCTTTATTGGAAACTCTGATATTCTGCTGCTTGTCAGTAATATTGTGTCAGCCTCAGATGAAGAATTAGTATTAAAATACGCTTAAGCGTATAAAATACGGATGTAAGCTTTAAAAAACTTAAAGCCCTAAAGGAACAGATATTAGAAAAAGACATGTAAGCCATCAGCGTCGCACTAATACATGTAAAAGAATTTCCAGACACCCAAAAAACAAGCTTGAGCTTCTTTTACACGTATTAGTGCGATGCTGATGGCTTACATGTCTTTTTCTCATAGCTGTTCCTTTAGGGCTTTAAGTTTTTTAAGGCTTACATCCGTATTTTATACGCTTAAGCGTTTTTTAATACTAATATCCCTTATTTTTTTTCTTGTTTTAGCAAAAATAACACAGAAAAGAACACTGTAATCACCTTAAAATAACTGTTATAAGAGTCTTTTCCATGGCTGATTCGTTTTATATTGCTAAGAGTGACTTTTGCACCCAATTTCATGTTTCTAGCTTGATCTATAAGAATTTGTTGCCCAAACCCCTGGGAGGCATCACGAGGAGGTTCTGGGGCGGGAGGGGGGGGGGGCACTGATGGCACTTTGGGTATTTCATTGGGGTCCATGGCTGGTTCGATTTTTACTGTTAAGAAAGACTTGTGTACCAAATTTATGTTTTCTGCAAAATTTCTGCAAAAATTTGTTACTCCACTTAATGATTTCTGCCCAGTGCTGTACAATAATAATTGCGCTGCCGATACGAATACTGCAGTAACATCAAAATCGTGTTCAAAAGGCCCTGATCGGTGTTAATACCTACATTTTGAGCTATACAAATTGAAAATCGGTTCATTGGTTCGATCTCTAGGTGAGAGCAAACGTTTTAGCCCATTTGGCTTTCCGTGTCAAGAATATTGTAGTTACATTAAAATAGCTTGCGAAAGCCCCTAGGCCTTCTCCATACGTTTTAAGCTATAGAAATTGAAAATCGGTTCAGTGGTTCGGTCTCCAGGTGAGGGCAAAGAGTCCCAACAACAACAACAACAGCAACAAGAAATGGCCATGCTGTGGACGCCGAACGGTTTGATTGTTGTCATTAAAATTTGTAATGTGGTGAAATAGTTACGACACGACCCCAAATACCGAATTTCGTTGGTCTATGTCAATTCTGGGCGAGACTATAGGAGTTCAAAGTTTGACGTTTAACATGGAAGTTCATGCTGAGGCTTACATAAGGACTGCTACCGCGGTCCTTGATAGTGTTTATGCGTGGGTCTACTTGTTCGCAATAGTAGCCAGATTCAGATGTCGCTAATAATACAAACGTCAACTTTTTCATGGCGGCAAAGTAGCAAACAAGTTCGTTCCAACAATGAAAGTTGATCTGCTTTTGGTAGTATTTTCTTTTCAGCCCATTCCTGTGTTATAGATCTGCTTCTCACTTGTACAGTCTTTCATTATTCGTCATTCAATTCTTGAATCAGTAACTCATGCAATCAGTTCTGACAATGCCCGAGAGTCTCGTATTTCACTGAAGCCACACGTCATATCAGCAATGGACTGTTCCCATTGTTCGTAATAAATTGTTCGTGATGTTTGAGGGCCCATTGTTCGTAAACAGAAAAAGAGAAGGGAAGGGGAAAAAGTCAAGGCTGCCGTGCTGCAACAATATATACGCCTGTTTATTTTGTTAGGGAAAAATATGTCATCGTGCACTAAATTTTCGAAAGGCTCGCATGCCACTAGAAAAGCCCCTGTGTGCCACCCTTGGCATGTGTGCCATAGGTTCGCCATCCAGGGTATAGGATTTAATGTTGACAAGATGTACAAACCAGTATTGCTTAATGATATTTCATTTTTGCTGTGGAGTTCTAATTATATAAACACTAGTTCACACTATTTCTGATGTTGTATTAATTATTTATTAAAGTTCTAATGACCACAACGAACTAGTTTTGGGGTTTTTACAAGAAACAACATAAGTTGGTCTCGGGCTAGGCAGAGAATGATTTTGCATTATCATCATGTGTTTAAGTCATGGTGTCCCATCGAGAAGAATTTGTAAAACGAAATCTTATCCACACTAGGCATCAGTTTATGCATAATCACAACTTAAAACTACGATTACAATCAAGAAGAATGACAGTCATCCCAAACAACTATCCCCCCTTACGTGCCGTCATGTTAGCTGTCACATGTACAATTTCAAAAACGAACTTGTGTCCGCTCACTTTTACTTAAACCCTGGTTTGCTTAGTTGTCCGTTTCTCGCTTCTGATTGCATTTTAAATTCTCCACATTCCTCTACCTTGGATTCAAACTACTCAAGTACAACACTCTTACGCTAAGTCTACTTGTCGCTACAATTGAGACGTTTATGGGATTACTTGTACTCGCTGTCCATGCAAGGTGCACTTCTGCACTAGGCAAAACAGGCCCCATTCGAAGCACACCGACGCATTCTCTTACCAGCCCGGCTCTATCGTGTACATTAACACACTTACTACGACATTCAAACAAAGCCCTCAGAAAACATGAGCATGTACACCACTAGTTCACACGTTTGAATGCTGGTATCTTTTATGGTTTAACAAAATTGGCTGACTGGTAAAGTTTTTCCCACAGATATCGCAGGTCCACGATAGATGTTGATCGGCGAAAGAGTGAAGCAACGCATGGCGCTGCAAGTTGTACGCTTCAGGGAAACATTTGCCGCACGTGTCACATTTGAATCGTTCCTTGTGTATGTTTTCATGGCGATGTAGCATTTTGTAATGGTCGAAACTTTGCGAACAAAATGCGCATTGGTAGATCCTTTCACCTTCGTTTCGATCGAAATGATCTGAAAAAGAAACGGTAAGATGTATGTTTAACATGACAACATCAATGATACCCATGTTTAGTTTTTTTTTTAAAGTTTCTACACCCTAAAGTTTCTAAGATAAAACAAATGTAAGCCATGTAATGATCATGGCATGAAGACACTAGCAGGTACAGTCGCCCATTCTAAATAATGAATACTTACCAGCAGTAAAACCATAAGAGCCTGGTTTAATACTGATTATTTTTCTCCGTCACGAGGTCCATTACATACTGAAAAAAACACCAAGCACTGGTGCGAGGTAATTTTTATCACTTTGGGATTGTAACGGGAGGGTCTAAAGCGAAAAAATGATCTGATGATACTATTTGGTCAGTAATTAATGGTATTACCAATGGTATCGCAGCAACTTTTATCCTACTGCTTTTAACGACTGATTATTTAAGCGTAAATAAAGTGATTACAATAATAGATTGCTTTATAAATTTCTAAATACAACATGAACATGTGAAATCAGTTGCATAACAACACTATTATTTACGTTATTAAGGAACGATTCGATAGTTTCCTTTTTCTGAAATTTCTTGCCATTAGATACCATTATCAGCGAACCTAAAAACTATTTAAACAATGCTTAAATTTTTCAGCTCTTGTTATATTTTGGCTTCTGGCGACTGAATGTTCGTCTCTTACGAAAATATAATTAAATACATACACAAACAAATTAACAAATTTCATACGGCTACTAGACAGCGGCATCTAGTGGCACGAAATAGTACCAAAAATGAAAATATCGACTTATTTCTTAACGCTGTGTAAAACACTGTACGCAGGCGTGATTTCAGTTATTTTTTTTTTGTATTTGTCAGTGTTTACACACGCCTAAATAAACAGATATCTGTAAATTGATGAAGTAGAACCAGACGTGTCCGTAATGAGTTAAAAGGATGGGAGTAGCTGGTGAACTTCAATATGGTTTTATCCTTAAAGGGCCCAGGTCAACCGGACATGGTAACCTACGTTTCACCCTAATCCTCAACATAACACTAGACGAGTGCATCAATACCATCAACTACCCAACAATGACCATCTGCGGCTAACACATGCACAATTGTACATGCCATCTCCAACATAAATATAGAAAGGTATATTGGAAGTAAGCCATCAGTGAAAAGAGCATAATTTTTGCTGATGGCTTATATCCAATTTACCTTTATTTTACACAAGCTTATTATTTTAATATGCAAGTATAATTCGCCTTATTATTGCGAAAAGGCGAATTAGAATTGTACGTTATAGTATTAGGACTCCATAAACACATTTAAAAAGAGAAAGAATACAGGGCGACTGAATGGTTACCATGGCTGTTTCAAATGCTACAGTTCCTGGGTTCCAGCCTGGCGTCAGCCCACACCAATATATTTAAGAAGTGAAGTGTGAAAGAGAAGGAGAGAAATGTGCTCGTGCTCATGTTAACTGCTATGAAAGATGCTTTTCTACCAAACTTACCCTGTCCGTTACAAGATACAGTTGAAAAACATGTAAATTTGACAAATTCTTTTCAATGACTGTCTTAAGTATCTTAACTTCTTATTTTTGCATATCCCAGTGTTTCTAACCAATATCTGGCCTAGTCGATTACTAAATACAACTGAGCACCAAATAATTTATGATACGGATGTTGCTGAGCCTTGTACCTGTCTTCAATATTGATTTATTTTTAACTCGATATTTGAGTCCACTGATGATGATTCTGGAAAACTTTTATCCATTCCAAATCTTCGAACTAACTGTAGAATGTATATTTCTTGGTCCAGCCTCATGCCTCCTGAAAAGATCGCATTGAACTTTACCCCTGAGAAGAAATTAGTCACACCCAGGTCTCAATGTTCAAAATTCTTACAAGGATGAGAACACTCCGAATGGGAAAAAAGGAAAACAGATTAATATAGAGGATTTTTTTTTAAAACCAGCCTAAAAAAAAGTCTAAAAAACAATGAACAATTTTCCCGAATTATTTCCCTCTTCATCATTGAGAAGAAAGGTTTGTAACGTTATTTAATGGAGGAAGGATGCTGGGGAGATGGCAGCAGTTGTGATCCAGTGTGAAAGGCGAGGTAGTGTAAAAAGGACAAAATTTGCATGATGTCATCTACATATGGCTCATTTCAGGTGGTAGTGCTCGCGAGCACAATGTAGTATGCATACATTTGTAATGACACTTTCACCTCCACAAGAATTCTAGTCGTGCTCTCAGGAAAATTGATATCGGCCATAGTTTCCATATTAGCCACCCACGTTTTCTGGAACGAAACAACATGTATGCTGTCTGTTAGCTGCTGAGGGCAACACACTAACATATGTCTTAATTTCCTTAAATACACAGGTTAGCAGTGAAGACAGCAGATGAGACAATGGCTGTGAAGACCTAAAATATGTTAACGAGAATGAAGGCAGAATATGACGAAACGAATATGAAGAAAGAAGATCAGTTCAGAACTGTGAAGACAGAAGATGACTTGAAGACAGCAAACGAGTTAGGGCGTGAAGACAGAAAGTGTGTTAAGGTCCATGAAGACAGACGGTAAGTTACCAACCAAGAGGGCAGCAGCTGTGTTAATGACCGTGAAGGAAGGCAGAAGTTGAGTTAAGAACCATGACGACAGAAGATGAGATAACAGCCACGAACACAGACGATGAGTTAATGAACGTGTAAGAGTTAATGACCGTGAACCCAGAAGATGACCAATCGACCATGAAGACAAAAGACGAGGAAACGACGATGAACACAGAAAATAAGTTAATGTATATGAAGACAGAAGATGAGTTAAGGACCATAAAGACGGAAGATGAGTTAATGACCGTGAAGACAGAAAATAGAAGATTAGGGCACATGAAGACAGAGCATGAGTTAATGATCGTGAAGAAAAAAAGGTTAGTTAACGACCATAAAGACAAACGAATTAATGAATGTAAAGCTAGAAAATGAGGAAACTTTCCGAAGACAGAAGATGAGTTAATGACTGTGAACAAATGCAACCATAATAATAATAATAATAATAATAATAATAATAATAATAATAATAAAATAAGACAGACAAGATGAGGAAACATATATAAAGACAGAAGATGAGAGCCTTCAGGAAGCCAGAAGATAAGTTGACAACCATGAAGACAGATTAATTTAAAATAACTTTTGATTTTTTTCTCCCTTGTGAAACGCCCCAAAAATATTGCTTAACTACACTTAAACAATATATACGGCTTGTGAAAGATTTTTGGTGGGTAAGAACATGCTAAAGGAAAATCTTCCGAAAGTAGCTGATCACACCTGCAGCAAAATTCATTCTTATCAGGACAGAAAGTCAAATGGACTTTATTTTTTTATTATTTAAACAATTTATCTCAAGATTTACTATTTAGCACAAGGATTTTTAACCCTTCCATATCAATGACGACACCTCCCCCAAACTAATCATAGACATGACAAAAGTTAACACAATTAAAACTGCACGAGATGCCCAACAGTGGAAAGACGCTAGCAATACTACGTTTCTTTAGGAACTTGACTCTAGACACAGCTATGGCAGTTATTGCGGAGGCACGTCTCTTGAGGTAAAGAGGCCCTCTGAAGTTATTCATTTGGGATCAATAGAACTCGTCCAGGTTAGCCCTATTTTTTATGGAGACAGACTGCAGATATAAAATTCAAATGGTGCTTAAGGAGTAGGGCTGATTTAATCATGATGTTAGATTGAATATGGTAAATTTGGTAAGGAGACCTTTGGTGCTGATTATTCACAGGTTTTAGAAACTCGAGACGGTAATTGAGAATATTGTGCCACGTGTTGCTGTTCTAAGAAACACGAACAGCATGTAGTTCAACATTTCGAATCAGCCAGTCAACAGACAACAAATAAAAACTCTATATTAAACGGACGTTTTGAGGCATCGGTAAATAATAAATAATAAAAACTAAAAGATAAAATAAAAGAGGTGTGAGACAGCACAGAGACTTCAAGGTGACAAGGCAAAGTGTATTCAGACTTAAAGAGCTGCGTGAATAACGATATTAGATTAGTATCAGTTAGACAGCGGCGTTCAACAGCAATGCAGTAAGACAGTCGAAGTCAATCGAGTGGCGAAGGCCAACACAAGGTCAACAGAGGCTTTCTTACTGCATTGTTACCGAACAATGTCGTCTAACACACTTGTACAATGAGACCATTGTTGCGAGTCGCATACAGTCTCAAATTCCTGAAAGCCGACTCCATTGTGACTATAAATGGCGGTGGCCAACATAGCTGACGATTTGTTCAATGATTTAGATATAGATGTGTTGCTGTCTCAAATTCTTTTAAATGTGGAAGGTGAATATGTTTCGTACGCTGCTGATTCGCCAGCAGCCTCAGATAGTATTGATTTCCACCGTTTTGGGAAACCAGTGGAAGATAACGAACTTAAGTCGAGAATTCATTTACGTCATATCCACAGAACATCTTGAAAAATGATAACTGGGCAGGAATTATATGGAAATCTTGGGCCATATACCTTAATTCGTTAAGTGTTACACGTGCGGAGAAAGTAAGTGTTATTTTTTAAGTAGCGTCACAAGAGGCGTTACAACTAGAAAGTAAAGTTATGGCAAGAAAGGGACTGGTCATTATTTATGGCCGGGGGGGGGGGATTGAGGCTTAATGGCGCGTCGACAACTTGGTCATTAGCGCCAACCTCAGTCACAGTGCAGTGGTCCGGGTTGCCACTGCACCACACATTACAGAGATGTTATTCAAACCCCTAATCTAAATCTTGTCATACATCTGTACCTCCTGCAAAAATTGAAAAACACCGGACAGGAGGACAGACTTATCGCCCAACTGACGCGCAATGTCATGCGGAAGATGGAACCGACGACGAACACCATCAAGATGGCGACAATCAACAAGTAAGTGCCGGACCGTAAGTGGCCGTCGACACCAAGAACATTCAGGAGGGTCAACCCCCCCGCAAAAGGAAACAGTGAGTAAAACGGGTGTGACCAATTCGCAAACGGGCCAACACAACCTCCTCACGGCGACTGCGGCGACACGCCGAGTGCCACTCCTCGACAGTGCCTTTAATGGCCCGTAACTTATTGGCCGGGGGGGAGGGGGTGGAGGAAATGAAAATGTGACTACCAATTTTCGATGACCCCCCCTTCCAGACACTGAAACAAATTTTGACCCTCTCCCATCAAGGTCCAAAAATAATGTGACCCCCCCCCCCCGAAAAAAATGCGCTTCTCACTATTGAGACTGTCTGTATAGATGATTTCCTGTAGCTACGATTAGTGTTGTAGCCAAATTAAGTAAGTAGCTCTCCACACTGACAGTAACCGATAGTTGTAAGAAAAAGTGTCTCGTTTTTAACGAAAAGACACGTTGGGTTAAAAATCTTCTATAAAATGTTCCTTACACCCATCATCTCTTGTCAAGAGTCATATAAGTATGATCAACACAGTGTTTGGTTGTATGACCTCATCCGTAACATAGCAAGCACTGAAAAACAGAAGAAGTCAAGAAACCAGGTTCCAAGGCTTTTCTGCAAAGTTCTTTGTACATAAAAACGATTCTAATGGTATTGTTATTAACAGCTTCAAAACCTTGTAAATACTCATATCATGGGGGGTGTATGGGGCATGCCCCCCAGAAACTGAGGTGGTTTTAGAAATTTTGATTGTTGAAAGTGCCATTTTTGAGGTTAAAAAAGGACTTTTTCTTCCAGTTTGGCCAGTGTGTTTTGAACCCCCCCTCCCTCTTGTCGGGATCTGAAAAATTCATGACCCCCTATCGAGAGAACCAAAGAATTCATGGTGGGCCCCCCCCCCGGTGATAAGTAGTGACCAGTCCCTAAATGTTAAGGCACGGCTACAACAGTGAAAGAGTTGTACACGCTTTGTAAGTCCGCATCGCAGCCTATGTCGTTTTGCGTTCTTAATTAAGAACGCAAACCGGCACAGGCTGTGGTGCGGGCTTTCAAAGCAAATATAATATCATGATTCACAAAGCTCTTCAAGTCTGAATACACTTTGCCTACCTTCTGTCTTTGTCACCGTGAAGTGACAAAGAATTCAACATAAATTTTAAAATAATATTCTTTGTCAAGATGGAGCAAAAATAATAAATACAAATTCAAACCAATTTTTATGTTTTAATTCCACATATCTACCGATTTCAACATCTCATCCCTCCGTTAACAATGACAACAACGGTCTCTTGTAACAATGATGTTTGGAACGCTCAACTATGAACTATACAAATCGAGGTACGAGATCTCTCATACCACCGGGGATGAGAGATATCAAAGGGTTTCAAAGGGTTTAACGAGCGTTAACCACTCCCTCTTCACAACAATAGTCTAACAAAGATTTAACGAAGTAATAGTTTCTTGTTGTCTGAAGGGGTATTTCGGAATCAAGCTCGAATGCAATGATGCAAGCAAATTTTATGCTTATTAATGCTTGTTGGTTAATATTTCTTGTTGTGAATATAACTCTCACCCTACCAATAAAGGTTGCCTTCCAGAGCAGCGTATTGCTAGCCATGCTAACACTACCATATGTCATATTTCTTTGTTATTCCTACACTTTTTACGTTAATTTGTTTATATCTGACACAACAAAAGCATAAAATACCTAACTGAAGACAACACTAGAGCCAATCAACTCTTGTAAATTCTACACGAATTCTACTTTTAAATATTAACCAATTCTACTTGAAAACTAAAAAAAAATGGTTGTTGGATTGCTCTCACCCTACCCGTGGAAGGTTGCCTCCCAGAGAAGCCTAATACTAGCTATGATGAGACAACCTTCTGTCGTATTTTTGATTATTTTTGATTTATTTGTTACATATAAAGCTTTCAAATATGCGCCTATTTATCGCACACGTATACACGTAATTAAACGTTAATTGACGTTTATTTATCGCTGATGAAGCCCATTTGGCTCTCCGTCCTGTAATTAAACGTTTATTGTCTTACCGCACAACATCGCACAACAACGAATAACCCAGTTAGCCAACTAAGATTATCTGCTTTTATTTCTGTATTCTTGCTCGATTCCAAAGTACCCCATTACCGTTCATACCCTGGAAGCTCAATGCCAATTAGCCCATTCAAACAACTTCTAAAAAATATTTTTAAGAGAATTTGTCTGAAGGGGCGATTCGTCGTTGAGTTTCCGGTGATGGGCAACTTCGGAATCGAGTTACAATCAATAAACACGAGCACAGAACAATGCCATTAACAATAACGTCTGCACAAACAATGTTGCCCGCACAGTCCCATTGTCGAGCTTTCCGAGCAAAAGAACGTCAGCACGATTCGTTCTTTGTTGTGCGCGTGCTTAACAATAAGGAGCGGGCTGAGATGTAGAAATCGGTAGATAAATAGGATATCACCCAGCGTTCCCGGGCTGAAATGTAACCTCGGATTGTTACATCTCATCCCTCAAAAACCGGTTGATATCCTATACTTATCTATCACAACTGTAATATTGCCCAGCCAAAGACCAACTGAATTTGCTGCCACACTCCACAATAGTAAAACTGAATTGTGAACTTAAAGGTTGCACAACTTAAAAATGTGCACAAACAACATAATATTTTAGTTTTATTAGTTCCATTTCTGTTAAAGTACAACTTTGGCAGGGAACATAATTTGTATGCTATTAAATTACTATAATACATGAAAGCAGTACAAATCAACGCAGACATTGTGCACACCATGTTGTACTGTTTAAAAGTCCTTGAAAGAAAGGCACATTTCCATTAATGAGCCAAATAAACGAAATATATAATTTAGGCCTTTATTCTGTTTAATTATAATGAGAGCATTTTTTATTTGCAAAACAATACTTTTTGTATTATAACTATTAGATTTCGTTCCTTTATCAGTTTGAACTCACTAAACTCAAAGGGTGCATACTATTTGCACATGTAATCCATCCACTTCAAAATGTAACGGCAATTTCTAATGTTGGTGTTTTAAGTGTCTCTGCAATTTGTCGAGACGAATGAAGGTTCTGCCGCACACACCACACGGCCAGGCTGGACGATGTTCTTCTGGAAGATGCGCTTCGAGTGTCGCTCAAGGTTGAAACGTTTGGTGAACATCTTACTGCAAATGGAACAAATGAAAGATTCTTTCATGTTCTGTGTCAGAACTTCATTATTTGACAAGGAAGTTGGGTGAGCCAAATCGTAGCTTTGGTAATCACTGTGCATTGTTGAAAAATCACCTGCAAAAAAAAAAGTTTACTAGTTGAATTGTACACACACAATTCAATAATGTTTTAGTCAGGTTGCTTTCATCATTAGATGAAGCTTTTTTGCTACCTTGCGTAGTTGTATGACCCCGGTACTTTAAAATTACTTTAAATTAACCTACAATGTTGGTAGTTTATTTCTTGATGATTACCCACTTTCACTCTAGCGAGATTTTTTAAGGTACACGTAATTTCCAACTTTAACCCCCTATTTCATCCCCAAGAAGGGGTATTTTCCTTGTATATCCACACTTTTCCGAAGACCGTTTTATGATTTTTTTTTGCGTTTTTCCATCCTTTAAAATTTTGTTTTACTTGAGTAGCTGTGCTTACGTCATCAACTGGCCCCCCCCCCCCCCCCCTCGTTAGCAATTGTCACCAGTAGGCAATCCAACTTCTTGATGACGTACTCAGTGTCTTAACTCTGTTAATAGCTCCACCCTGTTGCTTAAAGGAAGCCGGGCTAAGCATCACTTTCTGTCAGGGTTGCATGAAAACTCCAGGCTCCTTCTGAAGCTATGGGATTTATTCTAGTTTACTCTAAGGGCCTTGTGAATTTTTGGAGTTTTGTTGCTCTCCCAGCCAAAGCCAAGAAAAGTCCATGTGATTTATTCTGGCCTACTGCAGACTCCATGTAAGGCTACGGGATTTATCTTGGCTTTATCACGGCATTGTTTTTCCCTCGCAATCACAGTTTACCGTTTCAATACTCGTTTTTACCCTCCCTTTATTAGACTTGTTTCTGCTGTTGTAAAACACTTGAGTCTGACACTCAAGATTTATTTTAGTTTACTCTAAGAGCCTTGTGAATATTTGGAGTTTTGTTGCTCACCGCATGGAAGAATTTATTTTCGTGATACAAAAATGCGTAAGCATAGTAGTTAGTAGTAGTTAGTAGTAGTAGTGTAGTAGTTAGTAGTAATTAGGCAAATATCAACATTATTCAGGTCGTTTTTTCAACAAGAAAACGTTAAGCTATGGGTCTGACAGTGTTTTTTATGTTGTCAGGCGACCAAAGTCTCCCGATCAAACAAATTTCAGCCTTTTCTGTCGCATTGTTATTTATCCTCACATGCCAGAAAACAGCCAAACTACCTTTGCTGTAAAGACACAACGTGTCTAGTGGTGGCCATGCTCTTATATACATATTATCTGGATGTTATCGTTTTATCTTGGCAGGCAACACACTAGCGTGTGTCTTGATTTACTTAAAACCTGAAGATTGCAAATTATTTTATTAAACTTACCTCGTTACCATTAGGATGTTTATGTCGGTGTAAGAAGGTATTAGTGTGGAATATTTAATTTTCGTCTCTGTAAGAAGGTGCTTTTATAATCTGCTCACGCTGTGTATTGAAAACCATATGATAAAAAAGTCAACATGAAATAAAAGTTAAGAAACTGAAATTATCTGCAAATATTACTATTAAAAAAATACAATATGGAACCAACATTGTGAACAGCTAAGAATGACAATTGAGCAGCAATTAAGACTAAATATCGTGAGTCCGGGAACCAACCAACGCCTTTGGCAGGGAGGGAGCTTGAGGCTTAATAGTTCGTGGACAGCAATGTCATTAGTGACAGCCTCAGTCACAGTGTAGTTGTCCAGGTTGCCACTGCGGCACACACCACAGAGGTGTTAAACAAACCCCAAATCAAGATCGTATCATTAATCTGTACCTCCTGAAAAAATTAAAAAACCCTGGACAGCAGGACAGACTTATCGCCCAATTAACACGTAAGTCTTGAGGCACATGGAAACGGCAACGAATACCTTCAATACGGTGATAATCAGCAACTAAGTCACGGACCGTAAGTTATCATCGACACCATTGACGAACGGGAGGGATAACCCCCCGCCCCCTTAAAAGGAAGCAATGAGGCAATGAGGTTGGTGTGACCAATTCGTAAACAGGCCAACCCAACCTTTTCTCGGCGACAGCGGGGACAGGCCGAGTGCGATTTCTGGCTGTCTTGTCCCTCCCACAAGGCTTACCAAAAAGCGTGCAACCTCAGACATAGAGTTGGCAAGGTCCGAAGGAACATGGCTGAGATCCCTTTCGAGAGGAACAGAAAGATACCAGTGAAATCACCTTTCACTGCAACACCAGCGCCTTTGGTTTGGGTCTCCAGTGCACTAGCCCACTTGAAACTCGGCACTATAATAATCGCCGCTAACTTGCCATACGAAACTCAGTATACAACAAACTAACACCAGGAGGTACCAAACTGCAGACATCTAACCCTGGACAAATACAATGTATGCCACACTGAGGTTAAAGCTACAGTAATCAGCTGCAATATTAATTAGCGGAGGGAACGAGCGAGCGAAGCATAGCCTATAACGGATACGAAATTGCAAAATGTTGGTTGGTTGGTCCGATGGTTTGTTGCACTTTTTTACTCTGGGTGTAGCCCAAACGAAAGTTCGGATTGGAACGAAATTTGGTACATCGCTTTATACCCCCAAAAGTATTGCTGAGCCAAAATTTGCCATAAATCGAACAATTATTACGGAAGAAATAACAATATTTTCGAATTTATTTCTAACACTCGCCATGCTGGTGGTGGTCAAGTAAAATTAAAAAAAATAAAAAATTAAATGTTGGTTGCTTCCTTCTAGCAAATAAATTTTTTCGACGTAACTCAATGAAAACATAAAATTTGTTCAATGGAATGTTTAGAGCAGACCACGTATTTACGCCAAAGCACGAAACAATAGTATGCCTGCCTCTCATAGTTTAAAGATTCCTCGTTGCCACAGTAACGTGGAAACCGAAACCGTGCTGCATGGAAGAATAGGCCTAACTCTCGACCCAGTGCTGTTAGCTGCTACTTACGAAATTAGATCGGAAGTAAATATTAGGCCTAAATGCTAAAAATTAAGCCTAAAACCTAAGCCTAGACCTAAAAGCTAACAAATTTTTAACCTACAATTGTGATGGTTATTTCTTTTAGATATAAAATAGAGATCACAGTTGCAGTGTGTGATAGAGGTGTGTGACTAAATATTTTCGTTGGTGTGGCGGTGTCAAACCTTATACAAGGGGCAGTATTGTAAATTTTATGCTTATTGTTAAAAACTATCGTAGTGATGATTGTTTGGCTAGCAGTAAATGCCTTATTACTAATATTTTAATATATGGACTACATTTTACACAGCAGTTCCTGTAACAATGTGAGAATTATCGCCAGCGGCGGCTCAAACAGCGGTGGCTATACGTGCTGTTTTATTTTTACTCCGCAGCGATGACGATGGTGAAAAGAGGCTACAAATAGATACACAGAAAATAAATGGAGCAAAAGAAAGCTTGTTAACATAAATTTGGCACGTAGCATAGGCCTATATTTTAAAAAAGAAGCTAAAATAAGAAAACGGCCAGCAAAAAGAAGCAGTATGTCACACCAAAAGGCAAAGAGGCCAACTTAGCCCAATGAGTATTGCACCCATATTTTTAATAGCATTAACAAATATGGTATCGTCATTACAATAAAACTGAATCTAAGTTTGATATGAAGATCTGTTCACTCCGCCTACAATAGGCCCAAAGACTGTTTCCTAGTATTAAACAAAGAATCACAAGCGGCAGGATAACAGCAATTATGATAGTGTCACATCAGCCTAATGGCAGCACAGCGCCTCTGAAACTTTCTCATGTGGCGAACCGGTAAATTTTTTTTGCGAGCTGCCAGGGACCAGCACCTTGGTGGCTAAGGTAAAGCTGGGGAGGGAGAGGATATTTAAACTCGATTTGTAGCAGAAAACAAATTTTGAAAAAGTTAAGGTGAAAACATTGAAAGCGTTTCAAATCTAGGTTTGCTAAAAAAAAATTCTTATTTTAAAAACATGAGCAGGAAATAAGACAAATGACCCTGTTTATTTTTCAAAAGCTTATCAATACGTGGCTCGATGGAGGATAATGCAACGCGCAGCGGAGAGCATTCAGCTTGTTTCTGTATATTTTCTTAATGACACTCTTGGATCAGTCTCACATAGGCAGGTTGACACAAGCGCACGTGCATTCAGATCTGCAGGAAAACACCACTATTGCTTATTAACAAGTCTCAGCTTTATAATTTGTTGTAATTTTGTATAAGACTACCAGACGTACCCCGCTTCGCCCAAGGTTTCGCTACGCCCGTGGTTGTTTTCCAGTTTTAGCTCGGTGTTGCTTGAACGTTCAGTTTGACGTGTATTTTTTTTCCCTGTAATACTCCCCTTTTTCACAATCTCTTTTGCTTCGGTGCTTACTTTTTGGTTTTGGTTTCAGCATTACACAAACAATGACCCTCGACACAATCAATTGTTTAATCTCCCTCCTCCCCTCTCTTCCTATCCACTTACCTGCCCCTCTTCCCATCCTCCCCCTTTTGCTACACGTAGTTCAATTTGGATGGATAGTTGAATTAAGTACTGACCCTCCCCTTTTGCGAGATTCACCAAAAATTGATACGGTCTCCATCTTACCGCAAGTTACGTTCATTGATTTAACCTCACCACATCTGATCACTGGACTCGCTTTTACCTACACATGCAGCCAGGACCCCACAAGTGATAAGCTGGCACACGTGGCTGTAGTGCCGGGCGAGAAGCGCATGTTGCAATTATTTACTGCAGCGAGTTACTTTTTAACGGTACCGATATTGTCCCTACAATAATAGTAGCGTTACTTTTTCATCCATTGATAAAATTAGAAGGATGGGCATTTAGCCGATTATTAATCTAGCTGAAATTTTAATGAAAATTCTAGTAGTAGACGTTTGTTTATCAAAACGTTGACTGTAAATTCATGTTTTTGTAAAGGTGTTCACCGCGGATCGGCACCCGACCATTTGCGGAACGGCGCTGGTCCCCTTTGAAAACTACTGGTCTAGCACATTAGACGTCCAATTCAAAGATGGCACGTGTTTTTCGACATACTTACTGCTCAATGTCCTTATTAGCTGTTCATATTGTTGGCTCTGTAGTGCTTCTTCGTTTAATATTAATGTTTATAGCTAATTTCAATTTCTTTAACTTCGTTTGGCCTAGTGTATATACGTCCTGGGCCGGAGGTCTGGAGTTCAGGGACTACTTGGCTTAAGTTTGTTGTCTTTCTTTGTTTAATGAAACTAAAGTGCAATCAAATCACATATCTTAAAGTGTGACTGTCACCTATCTAAAGATTACTAAGCTTTTCTGTTTTGTGATCAAAGAATATTTGTCTTACCCTTGCGTATGATATTCTTAAGCATAAAATAAAAATCGATAAATTAAATTAACATGATACTTAAAAATCATTAAAATAAAATTTAAAAATAAATTGAAAAGAAAACCATTGTTAAACCTTTTATTTAGTAAACCTAGCCTTAAATGTTACCCAGCAATAGACCAGCTACACAATACAATAACCAACTAATCACACCTTTCTAGCTGGCCAGTGTGATGAAAAGACACCGTATGCACATTTCTGTTTGTTCCAGATCTGTAAAAGCGCAATCTTGCCACAGCCTAGCTTTTTGTTCCACCTGTCAATAGATGTGGTATTGAAAAACTACACAAATATAGTTCAATCCACTGATACTTCGTGGAGCAAGATCAAAACAAGCTACAAGAAAGGGGTAAAACAGTAATGTTCAAAAATAAGACCCATCCTACGTTGGAAAACCAGCAGTGTTACATTTCTAGTCGCAACGATTATTTGGACCTTGTGGAGGGTTGGCACTGCTCAAGGGAGGAAATAACAATACGGGAAGGAAATCTTTCTGCCATTTTTCGTCTTCATCGTACTAAGACTGGAAACTCGCGAACTTTGCCACTATTTAAGTCGGGTGATGACGTCACCACAGACGATTCAGCCAAGGCAGAGCTGCTTAATGACATATTTGTTTCCAATGCTGTAGGTGACAATGGAATTATCCCGTTGGGCCATTTTGTGACCGTTCACCCCGAACTTAACCGTAAGCACGTTTCATTGCTAGTAACCTTGGTACGAAGTGTCATACATGTCCTTAAACCATGTCACACAATTGGACATGATAGCTATTCAGCATTTTTTTATAAGCAAATTGTCGTAGAAATTGGCTTGCCACTCTCTTTCATTTTCAGTCTCTCTTTCGAGTCTGGCATGTCCCAACTGTTTGGAGAACTGCAATGTGATCCCAATTTTCAAGAAGGGTCATGCAGCTAACCCATTAAATCAAAGACCAATCGTTTTTACCCTCATCCCATACAAGGTCATGGAATCAATCGTGAAATCCGTTTTGATGAAACATTTGCTAGACAACGGTCTGAGCAGTGAGGACTAATTCGGTTATTGGCTGGGTATATCATCTACTTGCCAGCTGCTTGCTTGTATTGACATATAGACCAGGGCCTTGGACACTGGTGTATCAAAAGATATATATGTGTATTTTTTTTTTTTTTTTACTTTTGCAAGGCATTTGAATCAGTGGTCTATTCAGAATTGATTTACATATTTGGAACAGTTGGGAGTAACTGGTGACCTGTTTTAAGTGAATTTCGGCTCTTCTGGGAGGTAGATCATAGCGAGTGCTTGTCTGGGACTCCTTTTCTACCCCGTTCCAGATAATTAGTAGTGTACCACAAGGGTCAGTTCTTGGGCCTTTGCTTTTTGCCATCTATTTAAACGATCTACAGTGTTATCCCTCGACTATCCGCCAATGATTCAAATTTGCCGACGACTTAAAGTTGGGTGTCCATAGGCTTGACCCAGTATCCGACTTCTTGTTACTGAACGATGCGATTGATTATGATTCGAAGTGAAGTGATGACTGGCAGCTGCCACTCTCAATCAACAAGTGCCGGGCTTTTCATGTGGGTCACCATAAATTTTTGACAGATGAGGCATCGGAAAAATTCTGTGCTGTCTTGAGTCAGAAACGGATTACCATAGTTCCGATTTTGTGAAAGTACCTTGTGTCGCTATGCTTATTACGTTACCACACTATCTGAAAGAAGTAGAAATCAATGTACACATTGTGTTGACCACATTATACTATTTAATAGAGCTAGAATGATAGGCACATTTCCATTAATGAGCCAAATAAAAGAAATATATAATTTAGGTATTTATTCCATTAATTATAATGAGAACATTTTGCCTTTGCAGAAAAATACTGTCTGTACTATAAACTATTAAGTTTCATTCCTTTGTCGTCAGTTTGAATTCACTAAGCTCAAAGGTTGAGTACTGTTTGGAAACGTAGTCCATTTGTGGAGACGTTACGTTCAAAAAGTTACGAGACGTAATGTTGGTGCTTTAAGTGCGTCTTCAATTTATCGAGACGAATGAAAGTTCTTCCGCACACACTGCATGGCCAGGCAGGACGATGTTCTTCTGGAAGGTGAAGTTCCGAGTGGCGGTCAAGATTGAAACGCGTGGTGAAAACTTTACTGCAAGTGGAGCAAATGAAAGACTTTCTCATGGGTTGAGTCAGAGTTTCATTATCTGACAAGTTGGCCCGAGCAAAATCATAGCTTTGGTAATCACCATGCGCTGTTGAAAAACTACCTGCAAAAAAAAAAGTGCACCAGTTGAAATAAAGTAGGAAAAAATTCAATAACGGTTCAGTCAGTCAGCGTTCATCAATAGATTTAACTCATGTGATACCTTGCATAGCTGTGTATCCCCAGTACAGGAAGGTTAAAATTACTTAAAATTAAGCTACAATGTTAGAAGTTTATTGCTTGATGATTACTCACTTTCCTATTAGGAAGGTTTTTTTTAAGGTATACAGTTCAGCAGTGCATTTTAATCTCTACTCCTCTTGGCTGAGAGGCAAGGCCAATAACATTCTGCAGTGCTTTGCTAGCCGAGTTTGGATTCTCACTTAACTTTCATAAACACCATGTTTTGAAGTGGGTCTAGTTTTTTCATCTCCTTGTAAAGGAGTACATCCTCGGACGAATGATGGTAACTGATTCTCTCAAATCTTGATGCGTGAATGGTGTTGTCTCATTAAGGCGAGGTAGCACCACAATAAGACAGCAATCAGATACTATCTAACATTGAACGTATGTCACCTTTTCTTTGCACAATGCTTTCCAATCGCTATGGAAGAGACATTTCTGGTAATCCATTACGTTAGAAAATTTCAAGGGGGTGTAAATGACCTCACGGTTTAAAACATGCCTATTTGTCATACACACCATGCCTACAGAGCTCTAAGTTGTATAGCTATACTCAGCTGTGGAAAATGCAATTTATATGCCAAGAAAGCAAAAACCATTGAGCAACAAATATATTTTACAGATTCAGTGTCTTAGCTTTGCTAACAGCTAAGCCCAGTTGAATGTTTCAACTGCTAAGACGCATGGTACTGCAGAAAATTCAACCAGACTTGTGTATAAGCCTTAGTTTATTTAGAGCTCCCAAGAAATTATTATTATAAAATCATTAGCTGTAAGTGATCTTAACTTAAATTCTGAAAATTGCAAATTATTTTATTCAACTTTCCTGGTTACTATAGGGACGTTCATTTCAGTTTAAGGAGGTGTTAATCTGGCACTTTTAGTTTTCTTCTCAAGTAACAAGATGCTTTTCTGAGAATGAATCAGGGCCTTTGGATTGAGACGCAATGCGTACACCACTACGCTAACTCAACACTACCATAGTCGTTGCTAACCAGCCATATGAATTAACTTTAGTATACATCAAACCGACACCAGGTGCCTAGCTGCATACCTCCAACCCTGGACAGATACGCACTATGCCACAACGAGGATAAAGAACAGAAATCAACTGCAAACCTAATTATTAAACGAGGAATCACAAATAGTAAGATGACAGCAATTATGATAGTGTTACGTTAGCATAGTGGTGTAACACATTGGAGAGCCAACACAGGTTCACGATGGCACATGTTTTCGACATACTTCCTGCTCAATGTCCTTCTTAGCTGTTCATATTGTTGGCTCTGTTGTGCGTCTTCGTTTAATACCAATGTTTATAGCCAATTTCCGTTTCTTTAACCTCGTTGTAGCTCTGATGTATATACGTTCTGGTTTAGAGATCTGGAGTTCAGGCACTTCCTGGCGTCAGTTCGTTGTCTTTCTTCATTTAAGGAAACACAAGTGTCCCTTAAAGTTTAACTGTTGCCTAACTAAAGATTACTAACCTTTTTGTTTTCTAATCAAAGAATATATTCTCACGCTTGTATACCACATAGTTAAATATAAAATACAATTCAATAAGTCAACTAAAATAATATTTAAAAGTAATTAAAATAAAATTTAAAAAAATTAAAAAAAGAAAACAATTATGCTTTCATTTGGTTCATTCGTAGCGACTTAAATATTGCCTAGCTATACGCCAGCCACACAATACAATAAACCAACTTTAAAAAGTCCTTGTAGCTTGCTAATGTAGCAAGATAAAAAGTATCAAAACAAGCGTAAAACAAAAATATGCACAAATTTAAAAATATATATATTCATTTAATACAGTTGTTTATTGGATTTAGTTATAACATCAAACAAGAACATCTTTTTCGCATTGAACAGCTTTTATAAAAGTAACAGGCTCGCAAAATACCTTGTCATTGGTTAGAATTAACGAAGTTATACGTTTAGAAAACTTAACAGTTATCATTTCAGAACTTAATAACAGTTTCTAGTGTTTGGTTCTTGAATGCGTTTGCAAGGTTTCAAGGCGGCTGAAAGTTTTCCCGCACACACTGCACGGCCAGGCTGGACGATGTTCTTGTGGAAGGTGAAGCTTCCAATGTCGTTCGAGAGTGAAACGTCTGCTGAAAGCTTTATTACAGATGGTGCATGTAAGAGATTCTCTACTGTCTTGAGTCAGAAACGGATTATCTGAGACCGAAGGCGGACGAGCAAAATCATAGTTTTGGTAATTACTGTCCATTGTAGAAAACCCATCTGCAAAAAGAGCAGACAAGTTTGAATAAAGTGCAATATAATTCAATCGTCTTTTTTATTTTGATTTACTTTGAAACAAATTTAGTTTGAAACCCCAATTCCTTTTTTAGAGTGCAAGTTTTTTAATTAGTGCCGAGATCTCGAAGGGGGTCTTAACAGTAAGAAGCTTTTGTTTGCTCTGATACGAATGACAAGGGTTATCGAGGCCAAAATGCATCACATCATATTTGGCAGGTTTAAGTTCCAGGTCGTTTATAAGGGCCCACTTTAGTCTTCTATCACGACAATACTTCGAATTTATGTCCTTTACACAGGCAGGCAGACAATAAAGTTAATTCCTCATTCAGCACAGCATCCCATATCGTTACTTTACTACTTGATCGAAAAGTACGTCTGAAAGGCAGTGCCTACAACCCCTTGGAAGTCAGTAACAATGTCATGGCAACAGCTCAGCTTCACAGTCATCTTTCATGAGATACCTCGAATTTATGCACCTTATACAGGCAGACATACTCAAAGTTAACTCGTAATTCAGTATTATTCGATATTGTCATTACTTGGTCGATTAAGATGTGTGTTTGAAAGGCAATGTCTACAAAACCTTGGAAGGCAGTAACAATGTCATGGAAACAGAATAGCTTCATTTATTAATAATAAGAGCTAAATACAAAAGAAAGACGTTACAAAATTTACAGAATAAGCAGTTTTCCTTTCCTGGTAAGCTACATATTTTGCTTGTCACTGGGAATGACCAAAATATGTTAATAATACAAAGGTAACTTACAAATAAGGCATCAGCGAAAATCCTACACTAGAAATAATGTAGTACAGTAAGCCACCCTTATGCACTTATGTTTCTTTCTAGTGAAGTAACCCGGGTGGAGGAACAGTCCATCACCAGATCACTGTCACACCACCTACTACCATATCGGTAAAGGTGGCACGGCAGAAATCTGGTGATGTGATGATTTGCCATTTCGAATCTCTACTATTTTAGGTTCTGGTAGGCCATTCTCGCGGATTTCGGAAATGAATTGATTGTGTTTGTAATATTTCTCTTTCAGCAGACGAACCAATACGGCTACCTAGTCACTTGCTTCGTCGCTTTCCCGACGTGCAAAACCTCTGATTTCGCTTGCTAGGGAGATTATTTGAAATGACTTCAAATACATCAAGGCTCAGTACTCGACAAGGATGCTGAAGGTACAAATTCGAGAAACCAGCATTGCCACTGGAAATTCTCAGCGAACAGCAAGACGTATCTTGTCAGTAGCAAAAGCCTTACTGACAGCCAAAGCTAGGGTTAGGCCTAAAGTACCAAAGCTGGTCAATGCGTGTACAAGGTTCCAGTCACCGCCAACGTTAGTGCATATGCGTGACAGGCGATTGTAAACGATCATAAAATACAGCTACTTCCAGTGGTCAGCCAGAACCTAAAGTAGTATAGGTCAGGTCCCTCGAATAAAACATAACTGCATGAAGTTAGCTTACTTATAGTATGTGATTTTCGTTAATGCCTTATTTACAAGTTACCTTTCTGAACAGAAAAACGTAAACTATAAATAAGTTCACAGCACCAATTACAGCATAGTATTCCTTGCTGTAAAAAAAGTAAAGAACGGTAACGCGAATTAAACAGTTCGAAAATACAACAGGACTAACAGGTTGAACATAAGAAAATTACGAGTATTTGAGTCTCATATATTGCAGTAAGCCATTGCAATACAACACTGGTAGTAGTTGTTAGAGCCACTCATGGTCCATGTCCCTACTTAATGCTGTGACCACTGATGCTGTGTCAGGCTTTGCTGGCAACTCAAGATCTTGCCACATAAATTGCATGGAAAGGCTTGGCGTTCTTGTATTGGCATGTGAGTCGCAACATGTCGCTGCAAATTGTAGCCTTCGTGAAAGCACTTGCCACAGGTTGGGCACTTGAACCGTTCCTTGTGGATATTATGATGACGGTGGAGCATCTGATAATTACAGAAAACCTGATGGCAAATGTTGCAAGTGTAACTTCTTTCGCTACCGTTTCCAAACTGTGCAACGTCATCTGCAAGGAAATTTAGCAAAAATGTTAAATTATGGTTTTGTGACGATTTATTTTACCATGCTTTGAAGATAACGCAACCCCACCCTAACCTACTAACATCAATAGTAGAACTAATTACAGCGTGAACATCAAGTATAGAGTACGTAAACTGGTGTTGCATCTACATGCTTAGCATGACACGCCGCTCTTTTATTATGTGTATTTTATGAACTTAATAAAAATGATTTACCACTTCCAGCTTAAGCATGAATCAAGACAAATTATTCATCTGAGTTAAGCCTTTCAGAATATGTACGAGCAAGCTCAAGACTGTGTTTATAGGCTATAAATTCACATAGCTTTATTGTTTTTTTTTGGTTTTTTTTGTTTGGCTTAAAGTGTGAAGTGCAAAATGAAAATTTGCAAAATTAAGGCTTGAGGATTACATAAAAACAAAACAAACAAAAATAAATTAAATAAACCACTACGTGTACGTATATAATACTGTTTTCTTTAATTCGAATATGTATCCTGAGCCTTAACCTCTGGCTTCCGTAACTAGTCTGTTAAACTCCGTTTGGAAAATCTTGGCCCAGCTTCTACAAGACTATGCAAATAAGTAGACAAAAAAAGCTGTACTCTTCTGAGTTAAACCGGGAATGTATTAAGCTGCAAGCTTTTACACATTCCTGGTTAAACTCAATAAATGTTTTATATCACAGAATACCACCACACTGCCTAAACATTTCTTGGTCACGAGTTCGGTAATTTTGCAGTAGTACGAAAGTCATAAAGGACGGCCTGCAGGGCCCAAATCCTCAGTCTCTAAGGTAATTTTATCCCGTATTCCATCCCTCACAATAAGCAGCGACTCCCACGTGGGCAGTCATCATTACTTTCAGAGAAAACCTGTGTGAAAAATTATGCTGTGTAGGTGTTTACCTAATACATAAACGTTAAAAACATAACTCATGCTGCAACTGGTCCAATCCAGCAAACAGTAGCGAGAACCCAGCAACATAGCAGAACATTTAAATGAAGGAGTTTTATTTCTTCGTATCTAACCTGACTGGGATAGAAACTGTGGGTCTCGCTTCCGGCATCAGCCCACAAGTACTAGTAGTGTTTTGAGACATCCTGATGGTACTGAATGAACTAGCTTGGAGTCGGAATGCTAGACCCACATCTTTATCCCACTCGACCATGTGGCAATGGATGGAAAAGAAAGCCAGGGTATCCAAAAAAAAAAACCGCCGACAAAACACCCCCATAAAAAAAAAACACCGCAGGAAACGACACCCCGAGGAAAAAACGCTCCAAGGAAAAAATTCCCACTAATAGGGAAAAATGTTAGAGTGGTGGTCATCACAGCAGAGGCTTAGATTTGAGACGGTCCATCTATACGAGCATCAGTTTGCTTCAGATCACTTAAAGCGCCAAGAAATTTATAAAAAAAATTTTTATTAAAAAAAGGATCTTAGCCTATTTACTGAACTCTCCCTTTGCAATTCACGTACTTAGGAACTTATTTTCTTTAAAGTAGACTTCTTACTCCCTCAAAAACGTGTTGTGAGGTTCAGAATTCAGCTGGTTCATCTATATGCGCAAAGTTTGCTTCAGATGTCTTAAAGCTCCAAGAACTTTTTTTTTTTTAAATATCGTATAGGTACAAATATCATAAAGGTTATAAAGGAACAAATTCGCTACAGGAAGCCCAACTGAGAATGTGAAATCGCTCACAATTTTAATGTCACTGCTTTAGTTGTACGAGATTTTAAGAAAAATAATATATCTTTTAATTAAGTCAAAAAAAAAACGAAGTACAAAAAAAATGTACAAATTCTATAGATGAATCCCTACTAGAGGCGTGAAATTGATAACAATTTTAACCTTTTTCAAAAATAAATTTCTTGAAACCTTAAGTCGTCTAAAGCACACTAATGCTTGTATAGATGAAGCGGTTTAATTTTGAACCTTACTAGTTAAGGAGGAAGTGTAGTTTAGGATGGGGTGAACTCGGAAATCATTTTTCCCTAAAGTAGGGGGATGGCGTTTTATCCTGGGGTGTTTTTTCCTAGGGGCATTTTTACCCGGGGCCTTTTGTTGGCGGAGTTTTTTCTGGGGGGGGGGGGGGGGGGGGGTTTTTGGGGGACTTTTTTCCTAGATCGGAAAGCGATGGTTAGAACATGGATGAGGCGTGTACATACCCAAGAATTGTTAGGGTTGGGTAGGAAAATGTGTAACTCTAAAAAGTCTCTATTGAAAAGTATTACATTCATTCCTATTAGTTCCGTACGAGGTTTCAGAGGGCGCCACATGTTCCACCTGGTGCTCATTTTTCAGCCCAAATTTAAAGTAAACTAAATTACAACTAAGCTAAACTAAATAATAATAAAATACAAGCTAGTTTCGTTTAGTTTAGTTTAATTTTAGGCTGAAAACTGAATAGAATTTCCCACATAACACTCATGGTGCTCTCTATAAACTTACATGGAACTAATAGGAATGAATCTAAGACGTTTCAGAAGAGGTCTCAGTCACAAATTTTCCTCCCAAACCCTATAAATTCTTGATATAACCAATAAGGAATGATGTAGAAGTTACCAATCTCAAAAATAAAGTCTCGGCTAATTCTCGTGTGACAGAACAAATTTCACGACTTAGATACTAATATTGCAGATAATGAAGCTTGCATTCCTCCATTTAAGAATACACAAACCTTCACCTATGTTGCTTACCAGCCAGATATAACGTATCCTACAGGCAAAATAGTTGTTTCAGGGTCATTCTTAGTCATTAATGAGGAAATCCAAAATGAAAGACGATGGCCTGAGCCTGCCATTTTTGTCAGTGAACCTATTTGGCATTTAGGTCCAGAAGACAACGTAAATAGCTTTGAATCTATAATATTAACAGAGCCATTAGGCTTTACTACCATGATGTTGCACACCACATAAGATTATGTAAGAATAACACACGTTAAACAAAATAAAGACTTCCCTGGCCCATTGTTGTAAAATAACAGGCCTGATCAAATGAACTATCCGCAGAAATCAGATAGCGGCACGAATTAATGTAAATATGGGGATTACAACTAATTCATGCAAGCCATGCACGCCACACACACAAAGATGTAATACAAAGTGAGATATGATGTAGAACAAATATTAGCTGAGCTTTGAATATTTTTACGTACGACTGCTCATAAAACGCATAAAGAAAAGATAAAAATATGACTGTCACCAAGAATTTATAGGGTTGGAGAGGAGAATTTGTGCCTTGAGACCCCTTCTGAGACGTCTTAGATTCATTCCTATTAGTTCCGTTTAAGTTTATAGGGGGGGGGGGAATTGAGGTTTATAGATGGCGCCATGAGTTTTATGTGGGAATTTCTACTCAATTTTTCAGCCTAAAATTAAACTAAACTAGCTTGTATTTAATTATTATTTAGTTTAACTTAGATGTAATTTAGATTACGTTCGATTTGGGCTGAAAAATGAGCAAAAATTAAAAGATGGAATGCGTGGCGCCCTCTGAAAACTCGGACGGAACTAATAGGAATGAATGCAACACGTCTCAATAGGGACTTTTTAGTGTTAGAAATTCTCCTCCTCAGCCCAATAAATTCTTGCTGTTACTTGTAAAATTGTGTTGAATGCAGGTATGAGCAAATACCATGACTTATAGAACAATTAATTAATTGTCCTGGAACATTGCGACTTCAAGCAGAAAAAAATTCGTAAAATAAACATTGAAAATGTTTACTTGCAAGCTGTATTTTAGCAACAAGCATTCAACTCCACTTCAGCTTCATGAGCTACTAATTATCACTGAATTTTTAAGAAATGAAAATTCCAAAGAAAACAAAAATAAGTCAAATAACTTACAGACAGTAAATGTTGCCTTAATGCCATTATACCTGAACTGTTTTTTTGTTTGCCACAAGATTCATGAAACTTCCGAAGTGTAAGCATTTTTTTATTTCACGTAGTTTCCAAACATTACCACATTTAACATTTCGGCATGCAGCAACAAACAGTATTAAAAACTACACCTGTATATAGGAATATATGACGTGACAGAAACGTTACGTGCATAACTTATATATAGTTCATTTACATAGGCACTCTTCACCTACGATTAGGCTACCACGAAACAAGGTAGCCTACCTCCCCTTCACGATTCTTCATATTCTTTTAGTTGATATGGTAGCTAATACTGATAAGGATTTCTGTGTTTCTGTGCCACATGTCGACGCAAGTGGTAACTTTCATAGAACAATTTGCCACACGTCAGGCACTTGAAACGTTCCTCATGCAAGTTGCGATGACGTAGCATTGCCTGATGGTTAAAGAAGGTACGATCACAATAACGACATTTGTAAAGTTTACCAACTTCATCCTGGTTTTGCCCAAAGTAATCTATAAATGATAAGAAAATTGGAACAATTAGCAGTGATCTGGTAATAAAATAAAATGGTATGAAAATTGGAACAATTAGCAGTGATCTCGGATGGATAAAGATTAAGAAATTAAACATGTTTGTTAGCAATTAAGTTACTTTAAGACTACACCAATGCTATAACATTAACACGTCTGATATCAGCTAAAAGTTAATGAAATTTAAAATAATGAAAATAATTTTTTATTATTGTTTAAAGTATTCTCTTTTTTAGTACCTGATGGTAGATCGTAATAAATTTTCCGTGGCTGTTAGGATTGAACTAATTTTATAATAGACCCCAAAAGTTTAATTTTGGAGTCTATTAAATTTACTAATAAAAATTAGTGAAATAAAAAATGAATTAATTTCTATTAGTAACATCTACTTATTACTACTAGAACTAAAAATATAAATTATTTCAGTTCAGTTTAACCGTTTCTGTTTAAACGTCTAAGAAAAAAAACCAATATAAGTAATGTAGGTGACATCCTTTCATCTGCACATGTTACTTCTTTGAACCAATTCGGCATAAAAATCAATTTTTATTACCGATTTTTTAAAATTAATACTGTTAAAGCAGAGTACCGCAATAGTAGTCAAGTTCACGAACGAAGCAAATTAATGTTGTCAGGTTGCGTCAAGCTTTCCCGGGAACTTAAGGCACAAATGCTATGCATATGAGAGGGTCACTTTCATTTTTTGAATTCATTCTGGCTTTCCAAAAAGACAGAAGCGTCGTATGTCGTAAGCACAAAATTACCACAACAATGACTTATGACAACACCACAGTGCTTACAATGCTGAATATGTAGTCTGCTGTATAATCTAATGAAAATCGCAATCAGCACTAGTGTTTCTTGTGCCTACTGCTGATAATTTCATGGAAGCAGTGTCTTAAGTTTTTTTTCATGCATAACTGGGTTTTATTACTACAGTGAGGTAGTGAGGTTTTACTACAGTGAAGTTCCGTAATGGTATGTTCTTTATCGTGCTTTATTACGACCTTAGACCTATGTAATTAATATCCAGGGTCTGTTCTGTTTAATTTGAAAAGCAAATGGTTTGCAGCAATTGAAATTAAAATAATTGACCGTCTTAAACCATAAACCTTTCCAAAATCAGAAAATCGGTGATAACTGATGACACACTCACGTGCAACCTTGCAGCTTCTTGGACGTTGAAACTATAAATCGTGAACGAGTGAATAGAGCAATGACATTTGCCGCCATATGGGCACCAGATTGGCACCAGTACGGGTTTGGAGGGCATAACTACAAGGAGCACTATATATAAATGGAGGGAAAAACAACGGAAGAGCTGATTTCATAGGCTTAAAATAACGTTGTTTTCTCCAACACCAAAAATCGCGCGTTTTACTCACTCTTCGCAGCATCGGCTTCAGTATGACGCCCTTCTGTTTCTCTCTGCAGTGCCCCTTGCAGCTAACCCATTAAGTCTCCAGCATAGAGTTATATACAATAATACTACGTCATGTCACTGCTCTATAGAGCATTAAGTTGAATAAAAGAATTTAACCAGATATTACCATGGCCACAATTTGGCAAAGTTTTTGCACGATAAACTGACCAGGCGAGTGTGTCAGAGAAACCAGCTCCCTCAGAGGCCAGAAATTTAACTATGGTCTCTTCTAGATAATTTTTCGAATTTATGGTGATTTGGTTTGATCACATGGTTGCCCGTCATCTTAAAATAGACCATACGAATAACATACTAGTCTATTGTCTACACTGGCATTTACTTCTTTATCTGTGTCTAAAGATATCTATAGTTGGCGAAACTGTTACGAACAATCAATGGCAAACAACCAGTAATGTTCCACTGATGTTAAACAACCACTGATGTTGTAAAAAACATTCGTAATGGCCTTTAAGTTTATACTTCTGCATTATTCTACATAAAACGAACAAATCTACTACTTTTAAAATTAAACCAAACTTTCACACCGTAAATTTACTTGCCTGATTTGATGTAATACTTACGTTTGCTCCCATGCATTTAAAGTAATTCAGGATAAGGATTTTTACACTTTTAATATGTAAAAAAACAGCATTATCAACACATTGTGGACTTCGTGAAAAGTTTATTCAGAAACGAAAATTAATCAAAGAGGACATATTCACTTTGATGTGCCATTAAACTTAGAACGATAAACACTATGAACAAAAAGTGGTAAACAAGAAACCTTTATAATGCATTTACCAAGAACCATAAAGGACCGTAGAAAGTTACGAAAATATATAGAAATATCTTCTAGATGAGTTTACAACTGTTCTTAGATCAAGATATGCACTTATCCCACAATAAAAAAAACAACCTCTCCCCCTTTTGGGGCTTGAACGTACAACTTCATGCTTACATGTCGACGGTGTATGTCTAATTCACTAGAGTTGCCACAATACGAAAGTAGGGTGGAGTGTAAAAAAAAGTTTTTAGAATTCCTCGTTAGCAGGGTTTGGAAAAGTAGCTCTTGGACATCACTATCAAACACTAAAAACTTCATCACTCTGGGATTTGTCTTGAGGTGCCCCAAGGGCCTTCAAGTTTAACATAGTACGGCAATGGGAGGAACGGCGAAAAAGGCAAAAATGGTGATTTGACGGTTTTTAAATCTAATTTTGAAGATTATCTCATTCGATTCTACTAGAAACTACGTTTACATGCCGTACTTGCAAAGAATTTTATTTTTCTTAAAAACTAGGAATAATTTAGCATCAAAAATTGGCCAAAATGGCCTTTTAGGCAGTTTTGGCCCATAACTATTACTTACATTACTGCACAGACAAGATTTTGGGGGAATTATGGCTACCTTTCCTAATCTCCAAATGTTTCAAATGAGATAATGTTAAAATCCAATTCAATACCAGTCAGATCATCATTTTGCCATTTTCGACATTCCACCCAATGCTATACAATGTTAAACTTGGCGGCCCTTGGGGCACTGCAAGATATGACCGCAGAATGAAATAATGAAATTTTTTATGTGTGATAGTGATGTCCAAGAGCAACTTTTCCACACCCTGACAATGAGAAACTTCAAAAAAAGATTTATACACTTCACCCTAATGGAGAGTTTTCTGTTTTTAAGCTTTGGCCTAGTACGGTTAAGCCTATTTCTAGTGTTAACATGAAGGCCATAAAAACAAAAAAAGATGGGAAAACAGCTGACTTCTTAAAACTGACTTCTTAAAACGCAAAAAAGGCTAATAACTACACAGTTTTCCACTGAAATTGCTATCGATAGGATATGATTAGCCTACTGGCAGCCACGAATAGTTTGACGAATGAACGCAATCAGCGATAACAAACATTATTGTGACATCACCATTCCAAAATTAACCAATAGTTATACCAA
>JAHWFP010169425.1:0-19171 GCA_023313725.1 Lithobius niger
CAATCAGAGTGAATCCCCTAGTCTCTCCCTTTTGAAGGCCAATTCAGATCGTTACAGTTCCCTTTAAAGCCCTCACGTGGTACAGCTCGTTTTGGGACTAACACAGAATCCACTCCTCCAAGGCAGCCTGCCTCTCCTGCCGCCAAAACGTGCAGTTGTCGCGGCCGTCCGCAGTTTCTCCCCCCCATTTAAGCAAATCGCACATTGCAGTCCTTTCCTTGCAGCTCACATCAGACTTCTATAGAGAGGGTTACTACGAAGGCTGGGATGGAGATTTTCCGGTCCGCCAGTTGCCATGCCGGGCAAGGTAGTGGTTAGGTAACTAGTTGTATTTTTAACTTTGAACGTTAGGAAAATTATTCTAAATTTCTAAACTTAAACTTGAAACTAACATTCTCTTAGAAGATTTTTATGCTGGACTCTGCCATCCGCATTCCTGACAACAGTCAATCATAATTTGAGGGTTTTAGTGTGTCCCTTCCTAAAAAACTAGCTTTTTATTTCTTTATTTACAGTCAACCCTAGGTGTTGGCTTAAATAATCAAAAGATCACTATGATCAATAACGTTATTTTCGCAGGAGCAGAGCACTCGTAAGGTTTGGTACCCGACTTTAACTAGATCATTTTGACGGTTGCTTGTAGGAGCTACATGCTGTACATTCAACCTTGAGTATTTTATTTTTCGCTAATAACTTATCGTTACTTTATTTTATTGCAAGGTGCGTTTAATAATGTAAAGAGTTTAGGTAACTCAAAACGTTTTCTAATCGAAATTGTACTCGAACTCGTGTAGTTCCCACTGAATTTTTATTGTGAAATTCCACGAACGAATTTAATGTAAATTCTCAAGTGTGCTTTTAATGTAAAGTCTTACAGTTTTTTTTTTAACATTTAAAAACTAGTTACCAAAAGTGTAAATTGTAAAGTGTTTGATCTTTCATGTGTTAACCCATAACCGCCTGAAAGAACTTTAGACGCCTTTTTTTAGAGTCCATATGGTACTTGGGTCAGTTCTCGGATTCGAACCGGCATTCTCTTGGTTTGGAGCCGATGACGCTGACCACTGGGCTGTGACTGCCCGCTTTGCTCGGGGTCCTCGGGGACCCCTCACAAAGCTCGCGCTGGGACTTAGTTTTTTGCTGTTATAGGTTGAAGGCATACGTTCGTATCTATGCGGTTATGGGTTAAAAATAAAACCAGGAGTTTAAAACCCCAGTTTTTCTTAGATCTTCGTTAATTTGCAAGTGTTTGAAGATAACTAAAAACTATTTTTATCTAAAGCCTTAGGTTAGCAAATAAACAGTACCCACCGTTGGTGGTAGCTACCATAGTATAGTTAGCTTAAACTTAGCCTACAGTTTAGGACATTAATCTCTATCCCACACTGGAGTAGGATTAGCTACGTGAAATTTACCGCAAAAGTAAAAACAGTCACTTTCGCAAGTTAACAACGTTTCTGCATGTACACCAGAAGCAGACGTTACCACAAGCAAGCAAGGTCGTCGGTGTTATCCTCCGGAAAGTGAATGTGCTTCGCCGGAGCGTGCGCTGGAGTGATCTTGAGCGGCAGATGCAGGCTCCCTGGCGTTGACCGAAAGGGGATCTTGTTGCCTGCGTTTGGTGGGGATGACGTCATCGGTGTGCGAAAGGCGTTTTCGGCTGTTGTGGCTTCTAGTGGATGCAACCCAATCCCGCATGTTAGCTCGGTGTATGGACGATGTGCACGACGGGTGAGGCATCGGGGTCTTCTCAGTAAACTGACGGAAAACGAAGTCGACTAAGACGTGTGCTTTGCTTCTACTCGGGATGACTTGGATGATAGGCCCAAAGGGAAGGTGATGATCGAAAAGCCAGCTTGAGACGAGGCTTCCTTGAGCTTGGGTTTGGCTTCTCGGAAAAGTAACTTGGCGTTTCTGAGACCTTCGGACAAGGCCGAAAGATCGGGAGGCTGTGGAGTGCGCTGGCCGTCTTGCAGGGAGAGCCGTCTTCGTTGTCGGCAGCATGCAACACCCGTACTGAGTCGGGCGTGCGGCGGTAGCCGTGCGTTATCGTGGTCGGCGGGAGCGAGAGCGCAGCATCGGAGGCGGGAGCGATGACCGAAAGGGCAGCGTCCATGCTTGATGAGAGAAAAGAATCCAAAATCCTGACCGAAAGGAGCGAGACAAGGTGACGGGCAGGAACCTCTGGAGGAAAATGAATGCCAAGACCAACCTTCTCGCTTATATAGGGAGGTCTGCGCTTGCGCAGAAGGGTCTTGCAAGCAGGCGTCTACAAACAACAGAAAAACCTCCAGCGAGACATCACATTCGAGGAATGTAATGCTAAAATTATCAGGTTAATATGTTTGACAAACAAAGAAACAAAAATTTTATTCACTAATTAACACCTTAATTAATAACATTTCTTGATCCTTTATACTCTATATACATATTTCGTTTAAATTATCTTACTTGCATTAAAGTTTTTTAGTTGTTTTTTAATTTCACTCATATTTTGACAGCATAGCATGTTTCTTGGTATTTTATTGAATATGTCAGGTATATAAAATTGTTTTTTCCTCTTTCCATAGCTATTATTTCATCTAGGTATTGTATATGTCTGTTTGTTTGCTCTTAGCATTTCAATATTTATTGTTTTACAGTTTTTATATATATTTGAAAAATAATATTTGGTTATTATTGTGTAGTCTCTAGCTTGTATTATATTAAAAATTTTATTATTTTCGTATATTTTCTTTGTTTTTATAGTCTTGTTTTGTCCAAACATTACTTTAATAATCTTGTTTTGTATTTTTTGTAGTCTTTCTATTAAGTAGTCTGATGTGTGAGCATATATTTCTATACCATATCTTATTATGGACCCTATCCAAGCATCATATACAATTTTTTTGTTTTTCATGTTTAATACATTTTTAAGTTGGTACATCTTTGGTAAAATATTTCTTATCTTTTGTATTATTTGCTGTATGTGTGTTTTAAAATTCCATTTTGAATCTATCTCCATTCCTAAGTATTTTGCTGTTTTTTTTTTTTGTTAATTTTGTACACTCCATTCTGCATTTCTTATTTGTATTATTTCTTAAGTTTTTACAATCCCCATAATGTTTTATTATCCAGTCTTCTTTATAATTTTTCATTTTTGGTACAGATATGTCCATTTGTATTGTTTTTTCTTTGCTTATATAAAGTTCATTTATAACTAACCAATCATTTAATTTATTAAAATCCTTTTGTAAATTATATATCATCTCACTGTATTTATAGTTTATTGATATCACTATTGTATCATCCGCAAATAGAAATAGTTCTGTTTTGTTAATGTTTGAAGTGATATCATTTGTGTATATTAAGAACAATAGAGGCCCGAGAACTGAACCTTGAGGAACACCAAAGTTGATATTTTCAAAATTACTGTTTTTTCCATAAATAAATAATAATAATAATTTTATTGCACTAGAACAATACTTGAAGCTCAAGAGCTTGTATGAGCATGCAATACACAAACACACAAAAATTTAAAAATAAATAACAAATAAATAGCTTAATATATACATACATAGTTATTTACATACTTCATTCATAAACATGTTACATTTGTTATGTTTCTAGTTTCCTTCTTATGTTAATTTATTAATTTTTTTTATTATGGTTCAATAACGAACATATTTTTTAATTCCGATTTAAGTTTCCCTTTATTATCAATATTTAGCATCTCATTTGTCAGTTTGTAAAAAATCATAGGGATATAATATTTTTTATTTCTTTGACCATATTTATTTTCCCATCTAGGCATTTCATTATCTTACAGAATTTTTTCTTAGCCTACTTTGTTTTTCAAGGTTGCAATTTTTGTATTTATTTATGTAATAATTATTTGTTATTATTATTATGATCTCTTAACTGAATTATTTTTAATATTTCATTTTGCTTAAAAATTTGTGCTGTAGACTAAACATTGTTTCCAAACAAAACATTAAGAATTTTGTTTTGCAAACTTTGTAGCCTTTTAATTATGAAGTCAGATGCAAAACCATACGTTTCAATGCCATATCTTATGTTACTTTTTATCCATGCCATGTAGAGTATTTTTTTTTTGTATTATTTAAATTTTTTTTGACCTGATGTATCATTGCTAGTAAAGCCCTTAATTTGTGCTGTAACAGTATAATATCTGTAAATTGAAACCCCAATTTGTGTCTATGGTTTAACCCACTTGTTGTTCTGTACTCAACTTGCTACATGTATTAATGCAACTTATATTCCTTTCATTTTCTAACATATAATTACAGTTTGTTCCGTGTACAAACACTTTTACCTCATTCTTCATATTCATCTTTGGTACTGTTATACTCATGAAACATGTTTTGTTTTCACTTATGTACATTTCATTTTCCATTAGCCAACAATTTAATAAATCAAAATCATGTTGTATATTTTCTATAATTTTTTCTCTATCATCATGTATGGAAATTAACATCATGTCGTCCTCAAACAAACAAAAAAATATGTTTTCAGATACCTTCTTCTATATCATTTATAAAAATAAAAAACAACAAGGGTACCAAAACAGACCCTTGTGGAACTCTAAACTCAATATTTGATTTATTATTTATTTCATTTTCGATTTTAACCATAGCATGCATATTTGTCATATAACTCTTAATAATATTGTACATTTTCCCTCTTAACCCAATTTTTTCACATTTTTTTAATAATATTGTTTTATCAAAAGAATCAAAAGCCTTTTGCAAATCTATAAGTATTGTTCCTACGTATTTACCGTTGCTTAGTGCTGTTGTCATTATTTCATTTATCCGCACAAAAGATTTGATGTACCCTTATTTTCCACGTATCCGTATTGTATTTCTGTAAGCAGTTTAAAGGTGTTCAAAAATACCCGGATTTTATTTAAAAAATATTTTTCTACAATTTTATTAATCACTGATAACAATGAAATTGGCCGATAATTATTTATATCTGTTTCAGGTCCCTATTTGTGTAATGGTCGTATTATTTGTAATTTCAATTGCTCTGTCCTTCTTTCCTCTTCTATAATTTTGGTTATTAGTATACTCAATGCCTTGGAAATATTTCCTAAACTTTGTTTTAAATGCCTTGTTAAAATCTCATCAAATCTTGTTGAATTCGTGTTTTTCAAATTCATACTGATTAATTCCACCTCTTTCTCAGTTGGTTCTTCTATAAACATTGTTTTGTCATTTCTTTCTTGTCTATGTTTTTAAAAACTTTATAATAAAATTTCCCTAATTTGATGGTATTTGTTCTTTCTGCATATTTCTCCTTTAATTCGTTTATTTGTTTATCAAAAAACTCTTTAAAAACATCACAAGTTCTGACCCTGTGACCTTCTTATCTTTATATGCTTCTCTTAAATTTTGGTCAATGCTTTTCTTATTTTTGTTTCCCAGTTAGTTCATTAACTACATCCCACATTTTTTTGTTATTATTAATTCCACTCTCAATTAATGTTTTATAATATTGTTGTTTATCTTTGATATTCTTTCTTGTGCTTTCAGTTTTAATAGCTTATACTTTTTCCAATAATTTTGGCTCTACCACATCCATGTTTTTAATTTTCTTCCACGTATTATTTTTACTATTTATTATTTCAAGTGTTTCTTTTTTTAATCCATTCCTTTCTACCTTTAAACTCTTTTCTCTTTTTATCAGTATTTTTAGAAATGTTTCTTTCATAGATGGTTCTTATTTCATTTTTAATTTCCTCATAAACCATATCAACATTTTCTATTTTCCTTAGTTTGTTCCAGTTTATCAAATTCATCTCCCTGATAATAGTTTTGTCATTATATCTTATATTTTCTTGGGTGTTTGACAAGCTTTTCCTTGCTATTTGTTCCTTGTAGTTTCAAATTTGGTATCCACAACAAACATGCTGTGTAATAATGATCATATGCTTTTTCCTCTATAGTAATTCCTTTTGCTATCCACTTTTCTGTTTTTAGAAAAATATGATCAATGCAGCTTTTTTGTATAGTTAATTCTGAACAATTTTTCTTTTTAACAATTTCCACCCTTGTCGGGGAATGTATTAATTTTTCGAATCCATGTTTTGCCATTAAATTCTCATATTTATCTATTGTATTTTGATCATTTTTATCTAAGTTTACTATATTATATTCTAAAATATCTGTATTTATATCACCTGAGATTACTTTGGAATTTATTTCCTTTTCTTGTTTGTTGATAATTTGTTTAAGTTCCTTTAAATACTTTAATTTATTTGAGTTTGGCTTTCTGTAAATAACATTATATTCAAAAGTATGACCTTTAAAAACAAAGCTCATTGTAAGGCAATCATTTTCATCTATTTTATTTTTAGTAAATTTTATATTTTGAAAATCCTTATTTTTATTTACAAACAACATTATTCCACCACCCCTTTTCGTGTCTTCCCTTGTTATTGCTTTTTGCCCATAACCTTCAATACTATAGTTATCTATTTCTTCTTTTTTAATATTTATTTCTGAAACAACAATTATGTCCCAAATTATTTGAGTATTTTTTAAAACTAACTGAAAATTTTCCCAATATTTTCTAAGACTTCTAATATTAAAGCTTAATACACCAATTCTTTCTTGCTTCAAAAAGTCCTCGGACATACATACATGCATTTGTTCAAAATTTTCAAAGACATTATTTTTGAATTTCTAAGAAAAATATTTTTACAGTACTAGGACCCTTACTTCAAATCAAATTCTGATCTTACATAATAATAATGAGAATAATAATAATAAAATTTACCACCACTGTGTGGAAGGAAGACGGATGGGCTGTGGAGCCATTCCGTTCGGGGCGAGGGATAATCATCTAACTGGAAAATCGCATAATTGGAAGAATGTATACCGTATAACAGTATAACGGAAAGTCGTCTAACAGGATATTCGTATAATGGAATATCGTCCAACTGGAAATTCGTATAATGGAAAATCTTATGTCCCTGCCTCACTCGGGGGCGAGGGATAATCGTCTAACTGCAGGAAAATTGCATAATTGGAAGAACGTATAACGGAAAACAGTATAATGGAATATCATCTAACTGGAAATTCGTATAATGGAAAATCGTCTAATATCCCTGCCTCGCTCGCTGCGGCTATACATATAACATCAGAAACTGCAGTTAGACATTCATCCAGTTAGACGTTTATCCATTATACAATTATACATTACACGATATTCCGTTTAGATGCTTTTCCAGATTTTTTATTTAGGCAGATTTTAGACAATTATTCCATTAGACGATTTTCCAGTTAGACGTTCGTTCGACGCCCCCTCACTCGCGCTGCCGCGCTCGCTACGGCTATACATATAACATCAGAACCGCAGTTTAGACATTTATCCAGTTAGAAGTTTATCCATTATACGATTATCCTTTTACGATATTCCGTTTAGATGATATTCCATTATACGATATTTCGTTTAGACGATTTTCCAGATTTTTTCTTTATGCAGATATTAGATAATTATCCCATTATACGATTTTCCAGTTAGACGTTCGTCCGACGCCCCATTCCGTTCCTGAGCAATCAAAACTTAAAAATTTAAAATAAAAATAAAAAAATTCAAAATAAAAATAAAAAAATTCAAAATCAAAATTCAAAAATTCAAAATATAAAAAGCCTAAAATACCAGGTACAACTGGTTGATTTTGGTTTATATTGCCTTTACGAAAATATACATTACATGATTTTTAGCATTCTCCTTCTTTTGCTGTGCAATCTAGAGATTAAAGTTCTTGGATCGTCCAGCGTCGCTAAACACTGCACATCCGCAGCCTCTGTAAATCTCTCGTAATTCCTGATTGTTAGGTCTTACAAAGATTACAGAGGTACATAATAATAAATTCGTACCAGACGGCGCTAATGAAATTTTATTAACTACAGCACAAATAAGCAAGTAATGAGCAAAGTAAGGGAGTCCACACAACATATACTGTTCGAAAGCTATATAATTATTTAGGTTTAGGGTTATCCCTCCCTTAAATTCAGTTAAACCTTCGAAATATCTAAGTTAAAGCACTCTAAATTAATTGGGGCTAATAGGCAATAAGGAAGGGGGCTCTTAGCTAAGATGCGCCCTTTCCAAACACTAACCCGAACTTAGTCTACTAGAGGGAAGATCATTTAAAGTTCGGCTAAGTCCAAGATCGTCAATATTACTTAACTCGGAACAATGCTGCGGGAATCCTGGTGCGGAGGGCTCAGTGACTAGTGGCTTTTGATGTCCAGAAAAGTCGGGAGTGAGAGTGAAAATCTGCAGGGCCCTTGCTTTTAAAGGGGTCCTGCATCCTGCTCTTTTGTGAAGCAGAAGATGTACAATTGGATGCTGAGGTTGAGGGTGGAGATGACTGGCTTAGATGCCGGACCACTGATGTTGACTGAGTATCTGGATACGACCGCATGTGGAAGCAATTAAAAAGTGCATGATGCTGAGGCCAAGTGCACTGTGTGTCATCTGCTAGGCTAAAGCTGAAGTTGATTTGATAATAATAATAATAAAATGGACGTTGTAACTGATGTTGTTAAATAAGCTAATGTTATATCGATAGAGGGTATTTATTTATTTAAAATAGTCGTAGCACCATAAGGCATTAGAACGACATCTAAAATAAAAGCAAACAACTCCAATACAACTATGTATCAGAGTGGCTGCACTGTATTGCAGTATGCTGAGCAACCAAACTCTTGTTGAATGCAATAAAGGTTTGATTTTGCACAGTGTCACTTGTTAAATCATTCCAGCCACAGATAGTTTTTGAAAAAAAAGAACTGGCCAAAACATTTGTTCTGCACTGAAATCTTCTGATTTTCTTAAAGCGATCATGCCTCCCAATGTAGTCGGGGGAGACAAGGTAGTCAACAGGATTCAAAATTGTGTCCCTGTGGAAAATCTTATGTAACAGTCCAAGTCGCCGGTCCCTTCTGCGAACACACAAAGGCTGCCATCCTAAATTGTTCATCATGCGGACACGCAGGCACCATAAGTGAATTTATTAAACACCATTCGGGTAGCACGACGCTGCACGCCTTCAAGAGCATCAATTAAAAATTGAGTACCTGGGTCCCAGACTGCACAGCAGTAGTCAAGTTTAGATCTAACCAAAGCAATAAAAACTAATTCTCTGGTGCGTGGTGGAGTGCCATGAAGTACACAGTCTATGAACCGGACTTTGGCGTTTGCATCGGCACAAAGACTCAAAATATGGTCATTCCATTTCAGCTTGTTAGTAATTTGTACTCCCAGAATAGACAGTTTATCCACTACCTGAAGAATATCTCCACCCATAGTGTACTTTGGAATAACCACATTTTTATTTTAGAAACTGATAAAACTTTGGTCTTGCTAGCATTCAGATTCATTTTCCACTTGATCCACCCCAAATCATTTTGTAAAATATCTCTATCCGTAGCCTCAGAAATAATTCTGTACAATGTTGAATCATCGGCGAAGAGTGCCTTATTAGATTCAATGACTTCGGTTAAGTCGTTAATGTAAATTAAAAACAGAATAGGGCCACTAACGGATTCTTGCAGCACGCCATATGAGACTGGAGCTTCCGTCGACCTTGCACCGTTTACAACCACAAACTGTTTCCAGTCCTGAAGAAATGCACGATACCAGTCAATAATCTGTGCAGACGCACCGTAGCTTTTAAGTTTCAGAAGTAACAGGTCATGAGGCACTGAGTCGAATGCTTTAGCCATGTCTAAGGCTACAAGGTCAACGGTAGCTGCTTCGTTAAGTCCAGTAGCAATGCCGTGTATCATATCTAAAAGCAATAGTTCACATGATGATCCTTTTCGGAATCCAAACTGCCTCTGAGAGAGAAGATTGTTCAGTTCCAAATGTGCTACAAGATTGCTAACAAGTACATGTTCCATCATTTTGCAGCAAATAGAGGTCAGCGATACTGGACGTTAGTTGCTTACAACATTCCTCTTTCCAGTTTTATGCAACGGCACAACAGCAGCAATCTTCCAGTCTTCTGGCACCACTCCATCGTTCAAACTTTGCTTAAAAATATGCAATAGATATCTTGCACTCACTGCTTGTGTCCTTTTCAGCATGCAACCAACAATGCCGTCTGGTCCCGCTGCTTTACTTTCTTTGAGGTTTGAAATAAGGTTCAAAATACCTGTGTCGGCTATGTCGATGTCCGACATAAAATCGGCACACCTGGATGTCAAAGTAGGTGTTAGGTTTCCTACATCTGGCTTCGTAAAAACAGACTCGAAGAAACTATTAAATTTATTTGCACGTTCGGTATCGTCAGAAACAAGTGTACCATTATGCGAAAGCATGGCTGGAATGCCACATTCCTGTCTATTTGTTTGCTTAGCATATGCCCAAAATCGTTTTGGGTTTTTTGAAAAAGTATGCCCCAGGTTCTCCATGTATTGTTGCTTTCGTTCTTTAAGCAACTTTTTAACAACTTTCTGATGGTCGTTTGCTTTAGCCCATACTTGTGCAGATCGACATTTCCTTGCTTGTTGCCTCAGGCTCCTTCCCTTTCTAACTGCTCTTTTTATTTCAATATTTACCCAAGGCTTAATGTCTTTAGAAGGTGTTGTATGAGCACGCTGCGTGTATTTATGTACAGTTTGCATAATACCTTTCTTGAAAACTAACCAGTTTTCTTCAATGGATCTTTCGGCCGCACATGTAGCAAAATTAATGTACAGATTTCCAAGAACATCGTTTATCTTGGACAGTCAGCTTTATCATAACGCCACACATGTCTTCCTTCTTCTTTTCCATGTTTGATGAAAGAAGCTGGTAATACCACCCGAACAAGTGAGTGATCTGACACCCCTGTTTCAACAGAGACAGACTCCGTTGCACATGTTAACGTGGTGAAAAATAAATCAATACAGTTTCCCCTCTTGTAGGTTCATGAACAATCTGTTCAAGGCCAAATTCGTCCATCATTCTTTGAAGGGCATCAGGTTTAACAGACTCGCACGAGTTTCTCCACTCTTCGTCGTGCCACTTTAAATCTGGAAGGTTAAAATCACCTGCAATAACCACATTACACCAGTTCCAACGCAAGATTTTTTTAGATTGTTCATAAAGTACATCAATTGCATCTTTATCTTCTTGTCCCCTATAGACACAACCAAACCAAAAAATCTCACAAGCAATGGTCACCTTACGCCAACAGATCTCAGACCCCTCTGAATTTTCAACAGTGATTTGTTCACTTTCCAACGAATCTTTGACTGCAATCAAAACACCACCAGCTCTGCTTTGTCTATCTCTTCTATACACATTGTAATTCCTAGGAAACCAGCAGTATGTCTGATCTTCTTCATTCAGCCAAGTTTCAGTCCACAACAAAATGTCAGGCATTTCACTAAGTAGCAACTCGTCGAGCTGCGATTCCTTGTTACTAATGCTCCGAAAATTTTCAAGTAAAACAACTAATTCACTATGAGTTACAGATTCGCAGGAGGCTGGTCGCTGGCTGTGAGTTTGCTTTGTTGGCTGGAGAGTTGCATTCCTCTTCACTATTTTCCCTCCTCTTAGGATGAGGTCTGGGTCGATTTTTCTTCTCTCTTGCAGCTGCCGTAACAAGTTTTTTGTTTCCTCGCGTTCGTGTTTTGACTTGTCCGGAGCGATAGCTATTTGTTTAGCTGCTGGAGCAATTGTGTAGTTTCTACATCTATATCCTTTACTTAGGAATAATTCCTTTTCAGATTGGTTTTGAAACCGCACAAGTAATGGGCGGTTTCCCTGCTCTTGTTTTTTGCCTAGTCAGTGAAACTTTACATTTACTTTGTCAGTAACATCCAGGTTTCCACAGATTTGCTTCATTAGATTGAGATCGTGTTCAATCCTCTTTTCGTTTTCGGTATCGCCACTTTCAGGAACATTGTATATAACAGCATTCAGTTTGCGTTTTTCAATTTCTTCCATCTCTTTGGCTACTAACGAAGAACACATGTCAACAGTCACTACCTTGCTGCTTGTCTTTCCAACTCTTTTTTTCACAACAGTTGAATAGCCTGCATCTTCCTTCCCATTATCATTGTCGACCTCATTAGGCTCTTCTCTAGATTGTGGGCTAACCAACTCTTGCAGGTCTTTAACTTGTCGTTTAGTGTATTGCAAGTCTAAACACGTTGCAGACAATTTATTTGCCAGCTCTTTATTATTTTCAGCTAGGCATTCCACTAACTCAGTCAATACAGCGAACCTGCTTTCTAATTTGCAGGACCTACAAACAAAAGTTAGGCCCGACTTTTTTACTTGCTCGAATGATACATCAATGCCTGTATCAGCAAACACAAAATATTTCTTGCATTTTTCACATTCAATCTCTTCTGTGACGTTTGGTTTACCATTTTTCCTCGTTTTTACTGGCTTAGAGTCGTCTTTGGTTCCAACAATTTGAACCAATTGCTCTTGGTCGTCTTTCTTCATACAGGAAGTGAGTTCTCAGTTTTACGGTCAAGCGAAAATCACTAAAAGCTTCGTTCTAACATGACACATCCACATCAAATTGAGTCTTCAAACTCACGAAACCTTCATAATAATGCTGTGCTTGAAGATGCAGTTCGATGAATAGTAAAAACAACAATACTTGCTTGATTTCTGTAGAGATCGGGAGACCACGTGCGTGACCACTGATCTCTACAAATTATTACGGTATCGGTTGTGTACAGTTAGGTATCGATATTTTATATCGGAAAGTGCTAATTCTTAAAATATTTACAGCTCCGCTATATAAACGCAGACGATGGTCATCTTTCGTTCCTCTAAGTGCCCCAGTGGCGACACAGAGGGGAAGAGGGTGGGCTATAGGTAATGTATATTTTCATAAAGGCAATAGAAACCAAAATCAACCAGCTGTACCTGGTGTTTTGGGCTTTCCATGTGAGATGAAAATATCCATTACCTGATTTTTAGGTATTCCACAGAGCTCGTCAAAGGCGGCAGGCGCCACTTGACTGAGCCGCCTACGGTAGCGTGCCAGTTCCTCAGAAAGACAAGTCTCCGAACGATCGAAGTTCCTTGTGGGAGGATGGAGACCGCTTCGCTTAAGGGGTTGTTTTTAAAGTATTTGTTTGGCAGCCGCAAAGGGACCGATGCAATACAATCCATCCGCTTGGGCCGACATATCTCGCACGTAGCGAGAAGTGAACACAGTCGGGTGTCTCCAAGACGCAGCTTCCATAATGTCGGAAATGGGAATATTACTGTAATGGATCCAAGAAGTCGAGATAGCCAAGTTCATGGGCGGTGACTCGGATCCCTTGGTCGGCGCAATCTATGTCGAGAGCCTTGTAGGCATCCAAGATGACAGCTGTTATCCAGGTGGAGACCATGTGTGCTGATGTTTCTCTGGTCACTGATGCGAAAGGGATAAAGAGTTGAGAGCGACCGCGTTGTAGCGGTTTGGAGCATTTTAAATAATACCGAAGGGCACGAACCGAGCAGAGAGTCTTCTCAGGTTCGTTGCCGACTATAGGAGACAAAACTGGTGTGCAGATAAGATTGGTCCAGTCGCCTGGCTTCTGGGTCTTGACCTCGAAGGACGTTCGAGGGGTCATGGTGACCGCAGAGCAGTCGTTGTGGAAGATACAATCGGCAGCGGTCGCCGAGAGGGCCTGCACCTCACTGCATTGGAAACAGGCGGCCAGGGCCACCAGAAAAACTGTCTTTCGGGTCAGATGACTGAGGCGGCAGGAAGATAAGAGGTTCATAGGGTGTTGATAGTAAAGATGTGAGGACTATAGACAAGTCCCAGTCTGGAAAAAGTCGTTGAACCACCGGTCGCTCGTGTTCGAATGACTTGAGGGGAGCGGAGATGCGGAAGTCATCCAAAAGTGCAGAGCATTCGGCTGCATGATAAACGGTGTTTAGGGCGGACCGGTAGACGAGGACAGCAGAACCTTGCAAACCTTTATTGAAAAGGTCTGTCAGGAAGTGCAGAAGCTAGAGAGGGAGTGACCGGATTGATCTGCTGCGGCATACACCAACGAAGCCATTGTCGCCAATGGTTGTCATATATTTTGGTGGTGGATGACGGAACTGCCTTAGAAGCAATACGAGAGGCCTGCTCTGAAAGAACGCTTGTTGCTTAGAGTAATCTGATGATAGCAGCCACGCGTGTAGCTGGAGCGTCGACAATTTGCGATGAAACATGGTTCCCCGATGTTAGCATAGTAGGTCTGGTATGTCGGGCAGGCACCGAGGAGAGACGATCAGTAGGCTGAGTAGGAGAAGAAATCAGGTGACTGACGGCCAGTTGGGAGCGATCAGGATGAAACGACCCTGAGATCGAGTCACCTTACTTATGACAAGGGGAAGTAGCTTGGGTGGAGAAAATAGGTAACCGAAGAGGTGACTCTAATCTCTAGGGCATCCACCTCCCATGCTCGGTTGTCGGGGGACCGGGCTGACAAAGTGGGGAAGTTTGGCATTGAGCCTCGTAGTGAAGAGGTTGACATACGGTCGCCCCCATAGATGGAAGAGATACATGCAAATGGATGTTTTGAGGGACCATTCGCCCGCTGGAGGAGACCGACGCAACAGTGAGTCCGCAATCACGGTAGAGCAGCAATAAGGTCGCCTTCCAGTGAATGCACAGGAAGAAGATGTCAGAGGTGACTTGGTGGAGAGAGCGGGATCTTGTTCCTTTGCCGTTCCGGAGATAGGCGACCGCAGTAGTATTGTCGATGTAGACTTGTACTACCTTCCCCGCGACAAGGTGTTGGAAGTGCGTCAGTCCGAGGAGGATAGCTTGCAATTCCAGAATGTTGATGTGGTCGGTGGTGTTCAGTGGCCAAATTCCGAATACCATATGGTCGCCGATGTGAATGCCCCATCCTTGAAGGGAGGCGTTGGAGAATAGGTGGCTGTCGGGCGGGGGCTCATGAAGGGGCACCGTCCAGGTGATGTACTGGACGTCTATTGATGATAGTAAGGAGGAGAGGGGAAAGTCCGGTAAAGGCGTGGCGGAGAAACGAGACGAGGTTCTGGACGGGGTAGAGGCATAACCCAGTCGACTTTAGGTTCGGTTAGGTCTGATCTGCCGGTCTCTGTCGTTGAGGGACTTTAGGCTTGTACGGCTTCGGTTTCCATGTGATGTCCAAAGTGAGGGGCGAGCTTAGGAATGAGCCCCGGAAAGAGTGTGTCGGTCTCATGAACTGGTTGATTTCGAAGACATGTCTAGTGGAGTTTGAAGGTTAGGGACCGTGTTGCGCACCACTTGGCGAAGTAATTGTATTCATCCAGAGATGGATCCATGGAATGTTTTTCGCACAGAGCATTGGTGGCCGTGTTCAAAACATCAGCTTGAGAGGCCGCTGGTAGACCAAGATGCGGGAGATGGTCGCTATCACGTAGAACAGATGTAACGGCGGATGCTACGACGGAGTAAGTGCTTGCAGCATCGCCGGTGCCTGGTGTAACTGGATCTTACTTATTATCACTCTGGGTTGACTTTGAGTACTTTTAAGTTTAAAACAGCACAACTGCTACAGTCCCGGCATAGGGAATGGAGCTCCGATGTCCTAATAATTAGGCTAACTAGTAATAACAAGCGGTTAACGCTGCCACCAAGGTGGGAAAAGGCTAGCTAAGTTAATTTGAAGAGAATTGTCTTAAAAGTTAACTTCTAGCAAATAACGATCTAATAACTGCATTTGGCATTTAAAACTCCTGGTTTTATTTTTAGTCAAACATGATAAAGGTTACACATTACATTTAGTTATTTTTACACAACTTAGCTTTTAGTTAAAAGCAACCTTTGAATTTTACATTTAAATTCGCATTCGGGAACGTGGTTTAGTTCAAAACAATTTCAAATAGAAAACAGCGATTTAGGCAAAGGGGATTCCGCAAAAGAGCCCTCTAAATTACAAACAGCCTCGACTGACTTATAATAGTAGACCTGTTTTATAGTTCTTTTTCAAATGGTACTCCCACAAGATCAAACCGTACCCATCGGAATTCACATTAGAAAAGGGATGTACACTCCATGAAGTACTACGCTTCTGCAAATCTAACTGACCCAATGGCATTTGTTTACATTAAATTAGATTAATGAAACGGTGAATAAAAGCTGGTTTTTAGAAAGGGACCGTGAACCCTTACGTTATGGCCGTTAACGTCCTAAATGCCGATGGCTTAACGAACTATAATTTACTTTCAAAGCTAAAGGTTTAATTTAAGTTAAACTATAAATTTTGAATTGAAGAGTCCAAAAAATAAACTTTTAAGTTAAACTAAGTTACATACGAACCACTACCTTTGCCCGGCATGGCAACAATCGGACCGTGACATCTTCACTCCCGACCGGCGTAGCTACCTCTAGCTTTGAGATTTCTGAGCTGTGCTAACGAATGTCTCCTGTAGCTGGGTTTTATACCTGCTGTCTGACAGCCAGGTAGAGGGAAAGGGCGGACCTGCAGGCGCGCCCCGGGGGGGGGGGGGGGGGAGAAAGCAAGGTAGAGGGGCCTTGGGAGGAGGAGAGACTGACTCAGACCGGCCAGGCTGTCAATACGGAAGTGGGCATGACAGCGCGGACGGGCTGGGTAGCTTTGCGTTCTGCGTGGAGCGGTAATCTGTGATCTGGTTGGAAGGGAATATTGGCAGTAAGGAGAGCAAAGGGAAATGCCGACTTTTGTGAACTGGGAGGCCTTAGGAACTGAGTTTTGAACTCACAACGTGAATATGCCTATAAATTAAAACTACGATATTATGTATCGCAACTATTGAAGGAGGGGGGGAGGAACGAAGTGTTAGCTCCGAATCAACATTGGCTTTGGGAATAAACTGCTATTTACAAGAGATGAATTTAACTGAAGGAAAGCTAGTTTTGTTTTCATTTGGATGGTAGCTACGGTCGGAGTTTGGTCGGAGATGCTATTAAAAATAAACATAAATAACGTAAATCGTCACTCGGTTTACAAATAAAAAATATCGTGTGTATCCTTACATGTATGTGAGGTTAAGTACCATAAATGGAAGCCCCTCCTAAAACACAACTAAGCTAGTGTTTTTGGCTTTATGCCTGAAAGAATAAAAGACAAAATATACAACGTTTTGAAAAACGGCGACCAGAAATGAGGTTCGCTACGGCACCGTTTCAGCGATTTTTCTATGTGATGCCATTTTTTATTGGTGAGAAAATTTGATGATCAGTTTTCGTGGAAAGCTAGAGGATGTGTTCCTCTATTAAGGGCTGCAAGAAGTGGTCGATTTGATGCGTTTTCCCTGGAGATATGCCTATTTAAATAGCGAGGTCTTTTTAGTGCAGGAGCGCCAATAAAAAAAAAGTCTTCGATGTGAAACGAAGATTTCTGCCCTCAGGTTTTTGCTCGGCGGTGTCAAGGTGGCCTCACCACGAGTGTCTAATACAAGACCACGTTTACACGCCCCCACACGGAGGACTTCATTCGGGGTTCCTGTGGAACTCCAAATAAGTGCTATAACAGAAAGGGTCAGTGCACACAAAACATGCCAAAGAACAAGACTGCCAAGCCATGTAAATAAATTGCATAAAGTAAAGCACCAAGGAATACACCTTCTGAGAAATACATCTTCTCTGAAAGACATTACCACAAGTAATAAAAATACACTGTTTACAAAAAAAAAAAAAAATTGCCGTTTTATATTTTTGGGGAACTGACGTTTTTGTGGCTCAAGAAATTTTTGTACATAAAAATTACATATTTACAGGGACACTGTTTGCAAAAATTAACCTTGTGCTGTCAGAGCTGCTTGTTGCAGGAAATTCGTACAGGCCACAAAGGAAATTGGAGTAAAGTGTAGCAGCGCTTACAGGGTCTTGAGGTGCCTACTGTCTATAGCACCGACATCTGGCGTACTTGTGGTTATTGTAGATTGAATCATAAATGGCGGTTTTTACTTTGTTGTGAAAACAGCATAGCGTGTCTACTGCATGGTTAGGAGAAGAGCGTCGACGTCCTAACTAACTCTTTATGACCTATCTATCACGGTTCACTGCCACCACGATGGGTAGTTAATTTAATTGCCTACTTCGGAGTTAGAATAAAAATGGTTTTGTAATTAGAATAACCCTTGCAAATTAAATTGGACTCGAAGTCAAACTGTTGTTCAAAACAACTTTCTTTTCTGTTTTAATAAAACATAACAAGATTTATACACACGAAGTAACTAGTTGGTTACGAAAAATAGAACTGGGGCTTTACAATTAAATCGACACTGAACTTAAAGTTAAAGTTCACAACAAAATTTGGACTAGAAAAAGTCGGTTTGAGTTATCGCAACTCTCTAAGTTACAAACATGACCCTTGCAGAATGTAAAATAAGTCTTTGAAAGCTTTAGCAACTCTTGCACTAAAAACAATCAATCATCACACTGAATCTAGATTAGCGTTACACGGAAAACTACCTTTTTGAAAACTCCTGCTTCAACAATAACACATGCTAAATCTCGGTGATCTTGGATTATTTAACGAACACCGAGTTCATAAACAAAGAAAAAAAGCCGGTTTTTAGGAAGGGGACCCTAAACCCTTAAATTATGGGTGCCCTAAACCAAAATGCCGATTGCGTTTGGCTACCCATAAGTTCCCTCAAATGCTAGAAGTTAAGTTTAAATTTTAAGACTAAAAATTTAGAAATGCAGTTCCAAAAATTAAATTCTATTAAACTAGTTACCCTTGAACCACTACCTTGCCCGGCATGGCAACCTTCGGACTGGACATATCTGCTCCGACCGCCGTAGTGACCTCTAGCCTCTGAGTCCTTGAGCTATGCTAACGAAATTCTCCCTCAGCTTGGTTATATACCTGCTGCCTGTCTGCAGGTAGGAAGGAAACCGCGGCCCTGTAGGAGAGCGACGGAGGGGGGGGGGGTGAGGTAGAGGGATCGCTTGGGGAGGAGGAGTGACTGACTCAACCCGACCAGGCTGACACTACCGGAAGTAGGCATGGCAGCGCGGACGGGCAGGGTAGCCTTGCACTCTGATTGGAAGGAGCTTGGATGGCAAAGGGAATTGCCGACTTTGGGTGTTTTCAGAGGCCGTGGCTTGAGTAGTGCATTGAGTTAAACTCATAACAACATGAAATAGGCCTATACATTTTTTTATAAAAACTACAATGTTATGCATTGCAACTATTGAAGGAAGGGGGGGGGG